>OX465598.1:290015000-290025000 GCA_950022295.1 Bromus sterilis | reverse complement strand
GATGCTTTTATAGGGAAGTACTATCCCCCTGCTAAAATTATTCAATTGCAGAATAACATTATGAATTTCAGGTAATTGGATAATGAACAGGTTGCCCAGGCTTGGTAACGTATGAAGACGCTTGTCAAGAACTGCCCAACACATGGACTGACTACCTGGATTGTTATCCAGACTTTTTATGCAGGCTTGAACTTCACCTCGCGAAACCTGTTAGATTCGGTCGCGGGAAGAACTTTTATGTCAACCACGCTTGGTGCTGCCACAAAGCTAATTGATGAGATGATGGTGAACTACTCGCAATGGCACACCGAGAGATCTCCAACTGGTAAGAAGGTAAACTCTGTCGAGGAGATCTCCTCTTTAAATGAAAAGGTTGACCTTATCATGTCTCTACTTACCAAGCAACCCTCTATTAATCCTCAAGATGTTCCTTTAAATTCTTTGGTTGCTCAGGAGCAAGTAGATGTTAATTTTTTCTCTAGAAACAACTTCAACAATAATGCTTATAGGAGTAACTTTGGTAGCAACAATCCAAGGCCTTTCCCATCCAACAACTATGGGAACAACACTTATCCTACCACCAGCAACTCCTACAGCCAGAACTATAGGGAAAAAGACCTGCCCAGCTATGAGAATCTTTTAGAAATAGAAAAGGCCACCAAAAGCTATATGCACACTCAGTTTGAACAAAACAAGGCCTTTTATAGACAATTAGACGAGCACTCATCTATCCTGTAAAACATTAGCAAACAGATTGAGAGCCTGAACGGTGACATTTCCAGTCTCCAAACTAGACTCACTGCCATCGAGACTTATGTTTCAAACATGTCTCATACCCAATCTACCTTGCTAAACCAAATGGCATCTAAACCCGAAGTTGTACCCAAGGAAGAAGAGAGAATTAAGAGCCTTCCTACCTACCACACAGTAGCCACTATCCACGTAGTTGAGGATGTCCAAACTGTTAGCACCCATCACTCCCCTAGTCCCACTGGACCTATCAATGGTGATGCTACCACCTCAACCTTAGAAGAGGAAACCTCTATGAACATAGAGGCTTTCAAACCAGTGAGCTTAAATGATATCACTACTTCCTTGTTAGATAGTAGTGACTTGGACTTTGACAACTACACTTTACCAGAAGTTATTGGTTTCCTACACAAGATGTCTAGAGACCCCCACACTAGCATACTCAATCTTGCCTTCACAGAGCATATCACCAATGCTCTAATCAAAGTTAGGGAGGAGAAGCTTAGACCAGAAGCCTCCATACCTAGGAATCTAGAAGATGGTTGGGATCCTATGATAAAAATTAAATTGAATAACTTCTCTTGTTATGCTCTTTGTGATGTTGGAGCAAGTACCTCTGTTTTGCCCAAAAGAATGTATGATATGCTTGAATTGAAACCTTTTGATCCTTGTTATTTATGTGTTCGTCTCGTTGATTCTTCCGTAAAGAAACCTTTGGGGAAGATCGACGATGTTCTTATCATTGTCAATGACAATTATGTTCCCATTGATTTCACTATTATGGACATTGAGTGTGAGCCCTCTTGTCCAATTATTGTGGGACGTCCTTTTCTTCGCATAGTTGGTGCTATCATTGACATGAAAGAGGGAACTATCAAATTCCAATTCCCTCTCAAGAAAGGGATGGAACGTTTCCCTAGGAAAAAGATTAAGTTACCTTTTGAGTCCGTCACACGGGCTAGTTATTCTCTTGAAAAGACTTGATCTTCTGCTTTAAGCCTAGCTAACGCTTTCGGGAGGCATCCCGCAACGAATTTAGGTTTTTCTTTTTGCTTTTGTTCTGTTCTTAGTGGTCTTGATGATTTTTTCTACTGTAGCAACATCATTGTATCTTTACTTTTCAAGCTTTGTGCCAAGTTTAGCCTCAGATTACAAGAAAGGTCAAAAGTTGGTGCTTAATGTCCAGAAACAGATTCTGTCTGCTTGACGGAAAAATTCTCAATAAATCACCAGATCATCTTTTTTATCTGAATTTTTTGGACAGCATGCTCCATACAATTACCTTTCAGGCGTCTGTTCAAAGTTTTTTGATTTGAGTTGCAGAAGTACCTCGAAAAAATTCTCATTTCTCTGTTGTTCTGTTTTTCTCAGCTTCTGCCCCGATTTTTCTTTTCGCAGTTTTGCAATCCTTAAGCTTGATTTTTCTTTGCAAACTTTTTTTGGGAAGGCAAGAGAAACAGTAGCTCTTCCTGGAAATATTTATTTGCAGTAGAGGAAAATTATTTTATTAGGGTACTAACCTCTCTAATCAGCCTACAATGAGTTATGTATGAAGGGAGTTTTCAAGTGCGCGATGGAGGATGATGAAAGAAGATTCAGGAGTGTCAAACGCTCAAGCTTGGGGATGACCATGTGCACCCCCAATAAATATGCAAGAACACTCAAGCGTCTAACCTTGGGGATGCCCCCAATGCATCCCCTTCTTCATCAACAATCATCAGTTTGTCCCTCGTTGCACTATATTTTTATCACTTCATGCGTTATGTGCTTTGCTTGGAGCGTCTCGCTCTTTACTTTTCTAGGTTTGTTTTGCTTTCTTTGCTGTAGTAACAAGTTAGACCCCAACTTAGTCTTTTGTGTGGGAGAGATTTACGCTCCGCTTGAACTAGAACTCCTCATAGGATTTGCATGCTTATTCTTTTAGCTGTGAGCTGTTCTTTTTCTTTTCTTAGCGGCTGTTCTGTTTAGTTGTAGTGCTTTAGTTTATCTAGAGCTTTTCTTTTGTCTTAGGTTGAATTTTCTATAGGTTGCATGTTTTATTTTGTTAGAGAGTTTTCCTGTTGCACTGAGTTCTATGTCTTGACTAAAAGTAGGTAGTTAAAGTTGTTGTTCTCTTTGTAGTAGTAACTTGCAATAGTTTTGAGGTATTGACTAGAGTAATGTTTGAACTTATGGTGTCAAGAGCTCTTGCCTATTAGTGATAGATGTCGTATTTTGGGCAATTCATGTGTTTTTCGAAAACCAAAAAAACCCCTGTTGAGAACTCTAGCTACTAGATGGATCACTAACCTCTGGAGGGTTCGAATATTAGAGTACACTCACGTACCATGAGTCGAGGATGCGCAAGGATAACCAAACCCCCATACACTCCTCCTCGGGGTACCTGTCTCTTTGTGAACCTCCTGATTAGATTGAGAGTTACCGATAATAAGTGCATGAGTTCTTTGGACTAATGTGAGTATTCGAAAGTTGACACTTCCACCCACCTATAATTTTTCTAGCCTCTTTGGTACCGTGCATTGCCCTTTCCCACCTCGAGAATTGGCGCATACTTTGCCGGTGCATCCTAACCCTTGGCATGATACGCTCTGACATCATAAGCCTCCTTATATCTTTTCTCAAAACAGCCACCATACCTACCTACAAGGCATTTCCATACCCTTTCCGAGATACATTGCCATGCAACATCCACCTACTCATGACTTGATCTTCATGTCATACATGCTACTTCCTTGATCGATGAGCCGCATGCTAGTTGGGCCTTGCCCTAATCATTGCTACATGACGCGTTAGTATCATTGCATATCTTGCTACCCTGGCAGAGGCATACATTTGCATCATGATAGTTACATTTTCTTTATGTCAGTACCTTTATAAAGTGTGAAAGATCTCCTATATTCTTGTAAAATATAGAGTATTGCCCCTAAAGTGAGGAAAAGATCCCAAAGTGGACAAAATCAAAAGATCCCAAAGAGGACAAATGAGAGTTAAATAGAAAGAGCCATTGAGGCCACCAAAAAAATAAAAATAAAAGAGAAAAAGAGAAAAGAGAAAAAAAATAAAAAGAAAGAAGGGGGCATACTACTATTCCTTTTGAGAGATCCACACTAGTACTTCATCTTCTATCCCTTGTACTCCATAGAGATCATCATCATGCATATAGGTATGTGGGGACCCTTCACATTATAGAACTTGGCTTGTATATTCCAATGACGAGCCTCCTCAAACGAGCTCTAGGTCTTCTTGAGCAAGCATGTTAGATGCACCCGCACTAGTTCCCTTGGAGAGATTTTAGCTCACATGTGCATCCGTTGTATGGCAATCCCTACTCCTCACATCATATCTATCATATGTTCTTCGCTCGCCTATGATTGTCCTCATTGATGTGAGCCTTTCACACCTTTTTGTCTTCCTCCTCCACCTTCTTTCTGTTTCGCCTTCTAGGTGTCAACTTTCTTGCTCAAAATGTCGAAAGGGAGTGGTCAGTTTGACTTGTACCTGGCTAGTGGTCTGGGGACGAGTCCAGATAAGAATCCAAAGGAGACCAAGTGTGAAACTTTAGTAGATAGTTTTTCTCAACAACCTTTTTTCTCTTTCTTCCCAGTCCCTTGCTTGCACGCAAACACCATTTGGAGACATTCGAGTAACAGACAGCAAGAGCTCTTACACCTTTTGTTCTTTTGTTGCTTGTGTCAATGGTAATATAGACTCTTGCTTTGTTAAGACTTGAATTGAATTGCATGCTTTGATTGCTTTACTTAAAGGTCCTTATTTGGTTGTGTGGCATGTCACCACAGAAATTATGCTTGTTATCATTTACCTACTCGAGGACGAGAAGGAATTAAGCTTGGGGATGTTGATACGTCCCAAACGTATCTATAATTTTTGCTTGATCCATGCATGTTTTGTGTGATTTTGCCATGTTTTGCTTGAACTTTCATACACTTTTGAACCTATTTGGACTAACCTATTAACTTAGTGCACCCAGTTGCTGTTTTTGTATTTCAGGTTTTCTGGCCATTAAAAGTGCTCCAAAAATTCCGGTAAAAATATAAAAAAAATCAGCGCAACAGAAGCTTCCGGAATCACCAAGAGAGGGAAGGGGGTCCACCACCAGGAAGCTAGGAGGGCAGGTGGCGCGGCCCCACCCTGGGCCGCGCCAGGGACCCTCGTGGATCCCCTCGATGCCCCCTTCGCCTATATTTACCCCTCGGGGTGGAAACCCATAATATCTATCTCTTTCTCGCGAACTCCCCTCAGTACCGCCGCCGCCGCCGTTTCAAGATCGGGGCAGCCTGGAGAAGCTGCCCCGGCAACCTGCCGGAAGGAGGAACCCCCTCCGGGAGACCATCCATAGCCATGGATGCCTCCCGGATGTGCCGTGAGTAGTCCCCCTTGGACCATGGGTCCGTGACCAGTAGCTATGTGATGAATCTCTTCCCCCCTTTGTGATTCCACTTTCGAGTCCTCGTGAGCTGCCTCACATGATCGAGGCATCTATGTAATTTTTGCTGTTGCTATGGTGAGTTTGTTGGGATCTGTTGGATTATGAGACTATGTTCAGATTGTGATGAGTAATATATTTGGTTATTCTCTTTTATATTTTGTTCTTGAGTAAATTCTTGCATTTTCTCCGTTGCGGTATTTTCTTTGGTTAAGTATTTTATTTGCAACTCCAAGAGAGAGCGTTATGCTCGATTGTGGGTTTAGCCCCTTGATGTCTAGCTTGAGTGACAGAAACATGAGACTAGGGGATGTGCTGTTGCCACCAGGGATAAAACAACGGTGCTTGTACCTGCGGGTGGAAGGATTGTTTACTTTACGCATGCAGTTGTCTGTTGCTTTGAGTTTACACTTTGGGTGGGATTCGCAACTTAATACCAGCGAGATGTTCTGGATAGATATCTCAAGGTGGATGATTCGTAGTAGATGCATATGTATTTCGGTCTACTTACCTTGGCGTACTGCCCATTGCTGGTGAGCCCTTCCTTTCTTTGCAACATAGTTAGCATTGCGGTGCCTTCATAATCCTGTCAATTTCCCAACTGTGATTTGTTTACCTCGCTAGCACTTTGATCGTCTTTTGGGAGAGAGACATCACTAGTGAAAATCACGGGAACCCGTTCCATATTCACATTATTGTTCACACCCTCAATGTACTTTCAGCTTTTACTTTCCTTTGCACCTTTTATCTCTTGCGTTGATCCTTTGTAAACGACAAGGCCGGAGGAATTGACAACTCCTCTGTACTCGTTGGGAGGAAAGTTATTTGTTGCTGTGTGCAGGTCCACGACAACACCCTAGTCAGGAAGCAATTTCTGGCGACGTTGCCACCTACTTGTATCTCCTGAGTCCTACTGGTTCGATAACCTTGGTATCTTCACCGAGGGAAACTTGTTGCTGCACTGCATCTCAAACCTTCCACTTGGGGTATCCAGCGAGGGGCAAGAAGCCATCAACCGCCCGTCGCTCCTACTGTTTGAATGGTCCGGTGAAGTGTTCAGATCACGGCGACGGGGGCGGTTCGCCACCCCTGACGTCGCGAGAAGTCCATTGAACCTTATCATTTAGAGGAAGGAGAAGTCGTAACAAGGTTTTCGTAGGTGAACCTGCGGAAGGATCATTGTCATGACGCTCACCAAATCAAACCGCGCATGCGTTATCCAATCCGTCGATGATGGGCATCTTCCATTGCTCGAACATCCTCGGTCACCTATACTACTCGGAGTGGGGTGCTCGGGGTAAAAGAACCAACGGCGCCGAAGGCGTCAAGGAACATTGTGTCTAACCCGAGGGCATGACTACCTTGCTAGTCATCTCTTGGGTTGCAATTGTATTTAATCCACATGACTCTCGGAAACGGATATCTCGGCTCTCGCATCGTTGAAGAACGTAGCGAAATGCGATACCTGGAGTGAATTTCATAATCTCGCCAACTATCGAGTCTTTATACGCAAGTTGCGCCCGAGGCCACTCGGTCGATGGCACACCTTCTTGGGCGTTACGCCAAAACACGTTTCCAACCCTCTCATCGGGGATCATTATGTGGCATATGGCCCCTCGTATCGCAAGGGACGGTGAGCCGAAGATCGGGCTGCCGATGTATCGTGTCAGACACAACGCATGGTGGGCGTCTTTGCTTTATCTACGCAGTGCATTCGATGCGTAGCCGCATGATGGCCTAAAAAAGACCCAACTAACGGAGCGTGTGTCGCTTCGATCACGACCCCAGGTCAGACGGGACTACCCGCTGAGTTTAAGCATATAAATAAGAGGAGGAGAAGAAACTTACAAGGATTCCCCTAGTAACGGCGAGCGAACAAGGAACAACCCAGCTTGAGAATCGGGCGGCTGAGCCGTTCGAATTGTAGTCTGGAGAGGCGTCCTCACCGACGGACTGGGCCCAAGTCCGTGGGAAAGGGGCGTCTGGGAGGGTGAGAGCCCCGTCCAGCCCGGACCCTGTCGCCCCACGAGGCGCCGTCAACGAATTGGGTAGTTTTGGAATGCAATCCAAATCGGGCGGTAGACTCTGTCCAAGGATAAATACAGGCGAGAGACCGATAGAGAACAAGTACCACGAGGGAAAGATGAAAAGGACTTTGAAAAGAGAGTCAAAGAGTGCTTGAAATTGCCGAGAGGGAAGCGGATGGGGGTCGGCGATGCACCCCGGCCGTATGCGGAACGACTTTTGCTGGTCCGCCACTCGGCTCGGGGTGTGGACTGTTGTCGTCCGCGCCGGCGGCCAAAGCCCCGGGGCCTTAGGTGCCCCTGGTGGCCGTCGTCCGCACGGCCGGTACCCACGCGCCGAAAGGCATGTCCCTTGGGGCATTACGCTGCAACGGCCTGCGGGCTCCCCATCCGACCCGTCTTGAAACACGGACCAAGGAGTCTGACTTGCGTGCGACTCGACGAGTTTTGAAACCTAGGATGCGCAAGGAAGCTGACGAGCGGGAGGCCTTCACGAGCCGCACCGTTGGCCGACCCTGATCTTCTTTGAACAGTTTGAATTGGAGCACGCCTATCGGGACCCGAAAGATGGTGAACTATGCATGAGCGGGGCGAAGCCAGATGAAACTCTGGTGAATTTAGAAGCTATACTGACGTGAAAATCGTTCGTCTGACTTGGGTATAGGGGTGAAAGACTAATCCAACCATCTATTAGTTGGTTCCCTCCGGATAGCCGGAGCCCATTACGAGTTCTATCTGGTAAAGACAAAAACTAGAGGCATCGGGGACGCAAAGTCCTCGGCCTATTCTCAAACTTTAAAAATAGGTAGAATTGCGCGGTTGCTTCGGTGAGCCGTGCCACGGAATCGGGTGCTCCAAGTGGGCCATTTTTGGTAAGAAGAACTGGCGATGCGGGATGAACCGGAAGCTGGGTTACGGTCCCCAACTACGCGCAAACCTAAAACCCACAAAGGGTGTTGGTCAATTAAGACAGCGGGATGGTGGTTATGGAAGTCGAAATCCGCTAAGGAGTGTGTAACAACTCACCTGCCGAATCAAATAGCCCCGAAAAAGTAGCAGCGGATTTTGAGGGACTATCATTGTTTAGGCGATGGAAGTTTGAGGCAATAACAGGTCTGTGATGCCCTTAGATGTTCTGGGCCGCACGCGCGCTACACTGATGTATTCAACGAGTATATAGCCTTGGCCGAGAGGCAATAGATCATTGCAATTGTTAGTTTTCAACAAGGAGTGCCTAGTAAGCGCGAGTCATCAGCTCGCGTTGACTACGTCCCTGCCCTTTGTACATACCGCCCGTCGCTCCTACCGATTGAATGGTCCGGTGAAGTGTTCGGATCGCGGCGACGGGACGGTTCGCCGCCCCCGACATCGCGAGAAGTCCATTGAACCTTATCATTTAGAGGAAGGAGAAGTCGTAACAAAGTTTCCGTAGGTGAACTTGCGGAAGGATCATTGTCGTGAACCTGACCAAAACAAACCGCGCACACGTTATTCGATCCATCGACGATGGGCATATTCCATTGCTCGGCCATCCTCGGTCACCTACACTTCTCGGAGTGGGGTGCTCGGGGTAAAAGAACCCACGACGCCGAAGGCGTCAAGGAACACTGTGTCTAACCCGAGGCCATGGCTAGCTTGCTGGTCATCTCTTGGGTTGCAACCGTATTTAATCCACACGACTCTCGGCAACGGATATCTTGGCTCTCGCATCGATGAGGAACGTAGCGAAATGTGATACTTGGTGTGAATTGCAGAATCCCGCGAACCATCGAGTCTTTGAACGCAAGTTGCGCCCGAGGCCACTCGGTCGAGGGCTCGCCTGCCTGGGCATAACGGCAAAACACTCTTCCAACCACCTCATCGGGGATCGTGATGCGACATATGTCCCCTCGTCTCGCAAGGGACGGTGAGCCGAAGATCGGACTGCCGATGTATCGTGTCGGACACAGTGCATGGTGGGCGTCTTTGCTTTATCTGCGTAGTGAATTCGATGCGTAGCCGCATGATGGCCTAACAAAGACCCAACTAACGGGGCACATGTCGCTTCGATCGCGACCCTAGGTCAAGCGGGACTACCCGCTGAGTTTAAGAATATAAATAAGTGGAGGAGAAGAAACTTACAAGGATTCCCCTAGTAACGGCGATTGAACCGGGAACGACCCAGCTTGAGAATCGGGCGGCTGAGCTGTTCGAATTGTAGTCTGGAGAGGCGTCCTCGGCGACGGACCAGGCCCAAGGCCCCTGGAAATGGGCGCATGGGAGGGTGAGAGCCCCGTCCGGCCCGGACCCTGTCGCCCCACGAGGCGCCGTCGACGAGTCGGGTTGTTTGGGAATGCAGCCCAGAGCGGAGGAGAAGAAACATCGAAGCGATACTGACGTGCAAATCATTCGTCTGACTTGGGTATAGGGGCGAAAGACTAATCCAACCATCTAGTAGTTGGTTCCCTCCGAAGTTTCCCTCAGGAAACCGGAGCCCATTACGAGTTCTATCAGGTAAAGCCAATGATTAGAGGCACCTGGGACGCAACGTCCTCAGCCTATTCTCAAACTTTAAATAGGTAGGATTGCCCTGTTGTTTCGGTGAGCCGTTCCACGGAATCGGGTGCTCCAAGTGGGCCATTTTTTGTAAGCAGAACTGGCGATGTGGGATGAACCGGAAGCCGGGTTACGGTGCCCAACTGCGCTAACCTAGAACCCACAAAGGGTGTTGGTCGATTAAGACAGCGGGACGGTGGTCATGGAAGTCGTAATCCGCTAAGGAGTGTGTAACAACTCACCTGCC
>OX465598.1:289992500-290010000 GCA_950022295.1 Bromus sterilis | reverse complement strand
AGGGCGGGCTCGATCATACCACAAAGTGTACACGAGACGGAGTCTCGAGCAATCGCATCGCGATGCCCCAAGCTGCGCACATCTAAGAGCCACTTGGTGTATGAAAGACCGCCAGCCAGATCACAACTAAGGTCCCGAAAACCCATACAAATACATGCATGTTATAAACATACACGCAGCACACATCCTTGTATGAACAGTAGGTTTCATTGCAATTCTATACAAAGTATACATTTTTATTGATAACTCTCATAGAGTGCACACAGAGATCACAAACATGTGATCCAACATTACAACAACAAGCGGAAGCAAATTATGTCGGAGTACAGAAAATTTAACAAATGGCTTAATAAGCCTTATTTAAACACATGCCCTCCACGAGGGAACCAGTCGTTTGACTGGGACTAGACTAGCTTGATCTTCAGTCGTCCAGCTCGATGAAGAAGCCACCTTCGGGGTCAGTGGTTTCATCTAAAACATAGATTAAGCAAACGTGAGTACAAAGTCGTACTCAGCAAGACTTACATAGGAGCTATACTACTCATGCACATGTATCAAGGTAAAGGGGGGTGGGGTTTCACTTGCAGAAATGCCAGCTTTGACTTGGCTAGTCCTGAACTACGAGTACCAGACTTGAGGTAAGAAGCGTACACGAGTCCACTACTTTCTCCAACCAATTACACCACTATGGTGCCTTCCTCGACTTCCCCACGAGAAAGCACGCCATAGCACTCACACTTATCTTGGTGTGTTTTAGAAGTATCCAGTTCAAATTGTCTAATAATCAAGCTAAGCTTTCCAAGCAGTCCATAACCGCGGACGCGGCTATTCGAATAGTTTTGTTAACCCTGCAAGGGTGTACCGATACACACACATGATCATCATTTACCGCCTTTGATCTCGACACCATTCAAGGGGTGCCAGCGAAGATGCTCACCACAACTATTACCTCATAGCCGATCTAGTCCGAGAAAGCCGCCTACTTGGGTTGGCTACCACTATCGTGAACCCTGCCGGTTTACCGAAGTGGACCCAAGTGATGTGTGCGTGGTGAATAAGCCGGTCTCGGGTGAGCCGTTCTCTCACTTAGCATCCAGGCCACAAGCCTACCAGAAATCCGAACTATTGCGACATCTGGACATCGAAAGGAATGAGTTAGTAAGCTGAGAGGGGTCAGTGTGCCCAATGTGTGGTTTTACTCTTCATCTTGGATCACCACACAAGAACTCGTACTTAGGGCGGTGTTCAACGAGACAACCCACCGTGTACTCCTACACAGCCTCTCATCGTTCACCTTGTATTAGGGTCGATTCACCAACACATTTCTACCATCATCATCATGATCACTACCGTCCCGACTCACATAACAGTATCATCATGGTATCACTCTAAGCATGCAATAAGAAGTAACAATTGCAGGGGCCACATGATATCAATCAACTCCTACATTTGCTAGGATTGTGGTTTTTCCTACTACTGTGACAAATGATAGGTCATGCAAAGGAATGGGTTCATCTATGCGGTAGAAACGCATCATGGTAATCATCCTAAACAATGCATAAGCGAGACATGAGAGGGAAGTGGGATTTTATCGACATGATCAATGGGGGTTTGCTTTCCTTGCTCACGAGGTTCGGGTTCGGGGTCTTCAACGAAGGGGGCAGCCTCCTGTTCCGGTTCCACCTCTACTCGACAAACAACAAACAAGGTAGAAAAGTAAATACAATGCACAATCACATGATGGAAGGTTGAAACTTGATGTATATGCTTTGATGTGTGAGGCAATTCCATTTAAATGGAGTATATTGCAAGTTGAATTGCAAATTCAAACTCCAATTTGAATTCAAACTTAGTCAAGTTACATGTGACATTGATTGATCAATTTGAATCATTTTGAAATGTGTAGGATATGCCTCTGAAATGTGGTTGAAAAGTAGCATAATTCCATGGTCCAAGTTGCAAAATCATTTGAATTGAATTTGAATAAATTCCAAATAAATCAAATGACATATGCTACTGGTCCCATTTTAAAATCAACTCAAACATAGTTGAAAGTTGTATTTTTGGATAGCTTATTTTCTCCTGATCATTTTTCATATATTATTTGTCCAATTTGGAGTTAATATGAATTTTCTATGAATTTCCAAAGTTTGGGGTATTTTCTGGAATTTTCTGAATTTCTTTAATTCATTTTATTCTGGAAAAATCATTATTGCGTCACTGTTGCGTCAAGCTGACGTGGGGGGGGCTGACATGTGGGCCAGGGTTGTCAGCCTCTGGGTTAATTAACCGGCTGGGTTAACTTAACCAGTGGCTTATTTAAGCCACTGGGCCCACTTGTCATCGGCTCTGGGGGTCATTAGGGGGTGGATTAGCGAGGGGGGTTAGGCTAACCCACCGGCGGCTAAATGCCAGCGGCCTGGCCACGGCGGTGCTGCACGGATCCACTGCTCCCGGCCACCATTCGATGTGCTGAGACCACGGGAACGTAGCCCGTGCTCTCGCGCGTCGTCTGGTTCACGCGGGCGACCTCGGGGTGACCAGGGCGACGACGGTGACCTCGCCGGCGGCAACAGAAGCCTGGCGGAGAGACAAACGTCCCCATGGTGCACCAAATCCAGCAGGCGCTAGCTCATTCGACGCGTGAGGCCACAGTGAAGACAATGGACAAAAGACGAGCTCGATTGCGTAACAGGTGGTCGTCGCCATGGCTCCCGGCGGCGAGGAGTTTCGACACTCATGGTGGATTTTGCTAGAGAGGAGGAGGAAGACTTTGGGATGGCTCGGGTGAACCGTGAGCTCACCGTGAGTCCAACGGAAGCGGTGGCGAAGTCGTAGGAGCTCGGGGCTGGCCGGAATTGAAGAAGTCGTGCGGCGGCTCCGGCGAGACGATGGCGAAGATTGCGACGGCCTCGGGCTCGACTAGGACGCCAGCTTCTCCAGATCGACGAAGATGACGACGCTGCGCACGGGGGACATGGTTGTTGGCCTTCTTGTCGACGTTGGCCGTGGCTTCTCACGACGATGAACGGCGGAGGCTCTCGGATGAAATGGGGAAAACGCGTAGAGCGCGAGAGAGGGAGAGTGACAAGGACGTCCAGGGGCTTCTCCTGGACACGCGGAAGAGGGCGGGGAAGCAGCAGCGTGGACGGGCGACGTCGGCGGCGTCGGCATGCCCTCCAGTGAGCTGCTTGCCTCGCTGGGGGAAGACGACAAGGAGAGCCGCGGCTTGGGCTGCTGGAACGGTAAGTTGGGCCGAGAGGCCCAGGTAGGTGGGCTCTTTTCCCCTTTTCTATTTCTTGTTTCTTTTTCCTTTCTGTAATTTATTTTGTTTAGCTAGATAAAATAGCTACACATTTTATTAAATGCTATAACTTTTTATATGGCGTTATAACAATATAGACTAGCCACTTATAAAGTTTCAACATTTTTAAAATTCAAATAATTTGAATCTTAACTCAAATAGGGGTTTTTGATTAATTCCAAGGCACTGTTTGAATATTTGAAAAATCTATGAGCATGGGGTAGGTCCCACATCACTTGATATGTGATCACACTCATTTATAAGACTTTTCAAAAATCTAACATGAATTTTTGGAGAAGATTTTTATCTGGCCTTTTGAAATAATTCATCTGGGGGGTTTCCTTCTCCCATTTTGCTTTTGATTTTGATTTCAAAGATTTCTTTTGAAATTTTAACATGATGCAAGTGAATTAATAACCCTAGCACATTACCTAACAGAGGGTTCTGACACCCAATGATGGCTATTGAGCAAGTAGCAAATGCCCAAGTCATGGAATAAATCTCTAAAATGACTTATACAATGATGCAACAAAGTTTGGGTTTCGGCATCATTGCGATTTGCCTAAGTCATGAACAAGTGAAATGTCGATGCCCCAATGACGGATAATGAACAAGTAGCAAATGCCCAAGGCATGGAAGAAATCTCTATCATGACTTATACAATCATGCAACAAAGTCTGGGTTTAGTGCGAGATTGTCGTGTAGCTAAGTCATGAAGGAGTGAAATGTCGAGACCCCAATGATGGCTATTGAACAAGTAGCAAATGCCCAAGTCATGGAAGAAAGCTCTATCATGACTTATACAATGACGCAACAAAGTCTGGGTTTCGGCATCATTGCGATTTGCCTAAGTCATGAACAAGTGAAATGTCGAGGCCCCAATGACGGATAATGAACCAGTAGCAAATGCCCAAGTCATGGAAGAAAGCTCTATCATGACTTATACAATCATGCAACAAAGTCTGGGTTTAGTGCGGGATTGTCGTGTAGCTAAGTCAAGAACGAGTGAAATTTCGAGACCCCAATGATGGCTATTGAACAAGTAGCAAATGCCCAAGTCATGGAAGAAAATTTTATCATGACTTATACAATGATGCAACAAAGTCTAGGTTTCGGCATCATTTTGATGTGCCTAAGTCATGAAAAAGTGAAATGTCGAGGCCCCAATGACGAATAATGAACAAGTAGAAAATTCCCAAGTCATGGAAGAAAGCTCTATCATGACTTAAACAATCATGCAACAAAGTCTGGGTTTAGTGCGGGATTGTCGTGTAGATAAGTCATGAACGAGTGAAATGTCGAGACCCCAATGATGGCTATTGAACAAGTAGAAAATGCCCAAGTCATGGAAGAAAGCTCTATCATGACTTATACAATCATGCAACAAAGTCTGGGTTTCGTGCCGGATTGTCATGTGGCTATGATGGCTAATGAACAAGTACCAAATTCACAAGTCAAGGAAGAAAGCTCGATCACGACGTTTGGGAAAAACGGGCATCGGTACCCGACCTTGCTCATGTACACCTAACCTTGCTCATGTACATGAAAACTGGGCGAAAACATGGTGCACGCATGTGATTTTGGCAAAAAAACGCAGCGCGGGGCAACATCGTGTAAAACTGACTTTCGGGCAAAACGGGCATCGGTACCCGACCTTGCTCATGTACATGAAAACTGGGCGAAAACATGGTCCGCGCATGTGATTTTGGCCAATAAACGCAGCGCGGGGCAACATCGTGTAAAACAGACTTTCGGGAAAAACGGGCATCGGTACCCGACCTTGCTCATGTACACCTAACCTTGCTCATGTCCATGAAAACTGGGCGAAAATATGGTGCACGCATGTTATTTTGGCCAAAAACGCAGCGCGGGGCAACATCGTGTAAAATGTACTTTCGGGCAAAACGGGCATCGATACCAGACCTTGCTCATGTACACCTAACCTTGCTCATGTGCATGAAAACTGGCGAAAACATGGTGCGCGCATGTGATTTTGGCCAAAAAACGCAGCGTGGGGCAACATCGTGTAAAACGGACTTTCGGGCAAAACGGCCATCGGTACCCGACCTTGCTCATGTATATGAATACTGGGTGAAAACATGGTGCGCGCATGTGATTTTGGCCAAAAAACGCAACGCGGGGCAACATCTTGTAAAAAGGACTTTCGGGCAAAACGGGCATCGGTAGCCGACCTTGCTCATGTACACCTAACCTTGCTCATGTACTGTCACAACCCCAATTTAGGCATGTGCTAGGATCAAGTGCTGCTTTGCATCATGTGAAAAATTCAAAAAGAAAATCAAAATTGGGGGAAAAGAAAAGCCCTGAGAAATTAAATCAAATGGCCAGATAAAAATCTTTTTCCAAAAATCATTTGAACATTTGGAAAATTCCTATAAATGGTGCTGATCATTTTAAAAATGGTTTGGGAGCAATCCCATGCTCATGGAATTTTCTAATATTCAAACAGTGGCTTTGGAAATTAAATAAAACCCTATTTGATTTTAAATTCAAATTATTTGAATTTCAAAAATGCCCAAAAGTTATGAGTGGCTAGCTCTCTATTTTATGAGACCACATAAATTTGGGGCATTTAATAAAATGCCTAGGTATTTTTTTTCTAGGCAGAACAAATAGAAAAGAATTAAATAAAAAGAAAAGGGCAGGGAAAGCTTACCTCTCGCCCAGGGCGAGGCCCAGCAGACGGCCCAGCAGCCTTCTCCGTCGTCTTCTTCCACCCCGCGCCCCTAAGGTGCTCGGTGGAAAGCCACCGACGCCACCGACGACGCCACCGCGACGCCTCGCGGCTTCCAGAGCCTCCCCCTCCTCCTAAGCGCGCCACGGAGCTTCACACGACGCCCCCGTTCCTTTCCCCCTCCTCTGGCTCTCTCTCCACCCCTCCCTCGTCGGAAATCCGCAACGCCCGAGCGCTGCCACGGAGTGCGACGCCGTTCCCACGCGGCCAACGATGGCAGGATGCTGCACCGCCATGTCCCTCGTCTTCGCCGTGGTCGTCTTCATCTCGGAGCGCAAGGAATCGGACCCTTAAGCCTCGAGCACGCCGTCCCCTTCATCTTCTTCACCGCCGGCCGCCGCGGAGTCTTCGCCGGAATTCGTCGCCGAGGAACCCTCTTCGACCTCGCCGTCCACTCCAGTAGCTCCAGGGTGAGCAGCTTTACGTTTCCCCCAACTGGTCGCCTCCCCGTTTGGCCCCTAGCTCGATCCGCCATGGGAGCCGAGCGAGCTCGCCGCCATGGTCAACGAATTGCTCGCTCACGTGCTCCCAAGTCCTGCCCAGCGCGCGCGTTTGGCTCCTGGAGTTCGTAGTAGTCGAATGCAACCCTCCCGGCTTCAAACCGTGCCCTCTAGTTCCACTTCCGAGCTCGCCGTTGTTCTGCTTCCGCCGGGGAAGACGCCGCCATCCCTCTGGTCCTCCTCTCGACCCCCAGCTGCTTCCATTCGACGCGCGGGAGCACAAGGAACACGCCCGTGCTCTCCGTTGACCTCCCCGTGGCCTCCTTCGCCATCGCCGTAGTGCTCCGTCTCCGGCCGCCGCGAAAGTCGTCGTAGCCATGGCCACAGACCTCCCCGCGTTGCTCCGATGGCACCAGTGGACGCGCGCGAACCCCAGCTTCCTCCCCGTACCACCCACGCCTCTCCCCGTGGCCAAAACACCACTCCGGCGAGGCGCCGCCGTCCTCTGGGTCGCCGTCGTCATGACGCCGGCAGGACTGTGTTAATTAGCACTAATCCCCTGCACTAATCCCCCCCCCAGTGTCACTGGCCAGTGGGCCCAGAACCCCCTAATCCCTGGTTAGTTTAAAACTAACCGGGTTAGTTAACCCACTGTGGATGACAGGTGGGGCCCCCTAGTCAGTTTGACTGGTCAGACCCCCTGCTGACGCAATAAATCAAATTTTTTTTTTAATTTAAATCAGAGAAATTCCAGAAAATGCAATAAACTTTGGAAATTCATAATTAATTCATCCTAACTCCAAATATAGCAAATAATATGTCTACAATTATCAGAAAACTACAAGGATTAAGAATATGCAATTTGTTTTCATGTTTGACCATTTTAAAATGGGTGAAAAGTAGCAAACATGCATATGGATCCTTTTCAAATTCAAATTTGGGGTGATTTTACAAATGATTTTGCAACAACCTTAATTCCAATGGTTTCATCCACACATCAGAAGCTTTACTTCAAATATACCACATCACTTCATGATCAAACTTTTCAAATGAACTTTCATGCATTCAAATGCATTTGAAATTCATCGATAAATCAAATGGAGTTTGAATTTGCATTACAAATGCAATATACTCCTTTTAAATGGAATGCTCAACACATCAGTACCTTGAACATCACCATTACAATCTTATTCATGTGATTGTGCATTGTACATTATGTTGATCCTATGATTGTCATGTTGCTGATAGAAGTGGAGCCAAAATCCGAGATCATCCCCTTCGTTGAAGACCTCGTGACCGAACCTCGTCAGCAAGGCAAGCAAACCCCCATTGATCATGTCGATAAAATCCCACTTCCCTCTCATGTCTCGCTTATGCATTGTTTCGGATGATCACCATGATAACGTTTCTATCGCATAGTTGAACCCATGTCCTTTGCATGACCTATCATCTTGTCACAGTAGTAAGAAAACCACAATCCTAGCAGATGTAGGAGTTGGTTGATATCATGTGGCCCCTGCAAATGTTATCGCTTATTGCATGCTTAGTATGATACCATGATGTTACTGTGATGTGAGTTGGGATGAGGATAAATATGGTGTTGATGAAAGTGAAACGTGTTGGTGAATCCACCCTAATACAAGGTGAACGATGAGAGGCTGTGTAGGAGTACACAGTGGGTTGTCTCGTTGAACACCGCCCTAGTATGAGTTCTTGTGTGGTGATCCAAGATGAAGAGTACAACCACACATTGGGCTCATTGACCCCTCTCGGCTTACTAACTCATCCCTTTCGATGTCCAGATGTCGCAGTAGTTCGGATTTCTGTAGGTATTGTGGCCTGGTAGCCAAGTGAGAGAACGGCTCATCCGAGACCGGCTTTCGCACCACGCACACATCGTCTGGGTCCAGTTCGGTAAACCGGCCGGGTTCACGATAGTGGCAGACAACCCAGATAGGCGGCTTTCATGGACTAGATCGGCTATGAGGTAACGGTTGTGGTGGCATCCACGCTGTCATCTCTTGAACGGTGACACGCAAAAGGCGGTAACTGATGGCACGTGTGTGTAGCGGTACACCCCTGCAGGGTTAACAAAACTATTCGAATAGCCGCGTCCGCGGTTATGGACTGCTTGGAAAGCTTAGCTTGATTATTAGATAACTTGAACCGGATACTTCTAAAATACACCAAGATAAGTGTGAGTGCTATGGTGTGCTTCTCGTGGGTAAGTCGAGGAAGTAACCATAGTGGTGTATTGGTTGAAGAGATGTAGTGGACTCGTGTACGCTTCTTACCTCAAAAGTCTGGTACTCGTAGTTCAGGATTAGCCAAGTCAAAGCTGGCACTTCTGCAAGTGAACCCCACCTCCCTTTACCTTGATACATATGCATGAGTAGTATAGTTCCTATGTAAGTCTTGCTGAGTACGATTTTGTACTCACGTTTGCTTAATCTATGTTTTAGATGAACCCACCGACCCCGATCGTGACTTTTACCCGAAGCTTGAAGAATGAAGACTCAGACCAAGACCAAGCTAGTGTAGTCCCAGTCAGACGACTGATTCCCTCGTGGAGGGCTTGTTTTTGGATAAAGGCTTCTCTAAGCCATTTGTTAAACTTGTCTGTACTCAGACCTACTTGCTTCCGCTTGTCTGTTGTAATGTTGGATTACATGCTTGTGATATCTGTGTGCACTCTGTAAGAGTTATTTAATAAAGATGTATACTTTGTAGAGAATTGCAATGATACCTGCTGTTCATACAAGGCATGTGTGCTGTGTGTATGTTTATAACATGCATGTCTTAGTATGGGTTTTCGAGACCTTAGTTGTGATCTGGCTGGCCGTCTTTTATACACCAAGTGGCCCTTAGATGTGCGCAGCTTGGGGCATCGCGATGCGATTGTTCGAGACTCTATCTCGTGCACACTTTGATGTATGATCGAGCCCGCCCTAGACCCCGACTAAGTGATCGGGCTGGAGTAAGTCTATGTAAGGGTTATAATACAATCGATAGTATGGTTGAGGCGACTTGTCTATGAGTATGGGAGTTCACCACCCATATCATTTAGACTTGTGTGCGGACGATGAGGACCCATTTCAGTTGATCATCCGGCCTGGATGGGATGCCCCTCACATTCGATGCTTTCCGAGAACGTTCTGTGCTTGGCCTTGTCTGCTTAGACAAGTGGGTACGGTTCTCGGCTCTCCATATGATTGTGTTGTAGCGAGGCTTGCATACGCTAACCCCGGGTCCCGACAGACTTGGTATCAGAGCAGGACTGACTGTAGGATTATCAGCCTTGGCCGAAGTCGAGTCTAGCACTCTATAGTTATATAGTTACTCTGGGTATATAAGGGAACAACGTAAGGCTTCTTTTTCTCCTTACCCTCATCGATCTGAGTTCTGAGACACCCTCATCTTATTCTACGGGAAGATAGGACTAGGCTCTCCTCTGTCTTACTAGAACATCTCGTTGATTGCCTCCTTATAGCCGTAGGAAAGTTGTGTCCGGTTTCCTAGCATTGTTGTAATGCTGATTTCTTACATCGTATTATGTAAGTGCTGTATCTACATTGAAAGAAAATTGTTTTCTTGCAATTACAACCGTTATGCTGTCCGAATCATTCCAGGTTTCTTCAAAATCTGATGCATTTGCAAATTTCTTCCCTCCTTTTCGGTTGTCCTTTTTGAAGAACTTCTAGGTGGCATTCCCGACAGTTCCATAGTGTTTGATGTAGGTTTTATTCTAGAAACCTATAGTGATTCAATTGAAGTTCTTCCTCCCACTTTAGATGTCTTCTAGCAAGAAGAACCACACTAACCATCATTTTGGGGTACTTTCCTACTCTGACATATCTGTTGTAGCCCCTAGTAAACCTTGGTCATCCTCTAGGAAGCTATCCAGAGATCCAACTCCTTAAACCTAGCCACCCGACAGATGTGTAGAGTTTATAGTGGACCTTGTGCCAGGAACCGCACCAATTTCCAGGCGCCCATACAAAATGGCCCCACGTGAGTTAGTTGAGCTTAAAGCCCAACTGGAAGCTTTGTTGGAAAAAGGCTTCATCCGCCCTAGCTCATCGCCATGGGGTTTCCCCGTTCTGTTCGTAACGAAGAAAGATGGAACAGAAAGGATGTGCCTAGACTATCGCCCGCTAAATTTAGCGACGATAAAGAACAAATACCCACTGCCCAGGATCAATGATCTTTATGATCAACTTGCAGGATCCTCTGTCTTCTCAAAGATGGATTTGAGGTTAGGTTATCATCAAATCAAGATCCGAAACGAGGACATTCCCAAAACGGCTTTTACTACTCGTTATGGTATTTACGAGTACACCGTCATGTCCTTTGGTTTAACCAATGCCCCCGCCACTTTCTCACGCATGATGAACTCAATCTTCATGGAGTATTTGGACCAGTTCGTCGTGGTTTACCTCGATGACATCCTTATATACTCGAAGAACGAAGAAGAACATGCCGAACACCTAAGGCTGGTATTGATGAAACTAAGAGAGCATCGCCTGTATGCTAAATTCTCCAAGTGTGAATTCTGGCTACCAGAAGTGACCTACTTAGGCCATGTGATTTCTGCAAAAGGCATTGCTGTGAATCCCGAGAGAGTTCAGGCCGTCCTTGACTGGACTCCACCTGAATCGGTTAACCAAGTTAGGAGTTTTCTTGGCCTAGCCAGCTATTGCCGTCGCTTCGTCGAGAACTTTTCTAAAGTTGCAAAGCCTCTAACTGAGCTCCTCAAGAAAGATAAGAAATTCCTATGGACTCCCAAGTGTGAGGAAAGCTTTCAAGAGCTAAAAAGAAGATTGACTTCTGCACCCGTACTTGCACCTCCAGACACCAAAAAGGATTTCGAGATCTATTGTGATGCATCACGGCAAGCGTTAGGATGCATACTTCTGCAAGATCGACATGTGGTAGCTTATGCTTCACGCCAGTTGCGGCCACATGAAGAGAACTATCCTAACCATGACCTTGAACTCGCTGTCGTAGTTCATGCCCTAACAACTTGGCGACATTACCTCCTTGGTAACCGTTGCGAGATTTATTCCGACCACCAAAGCCTCAAATATATTTTCACCCAGCCAGATCTTAATCTCAGGCAAAGACGCTGGATTGAGTTGATAAAAGATTACGACGTAGTAATTTCTTACACCCCAGGCAAGGCCAATGTCGTGGCTGATGCACTAAGTCGTAAGTCGTATTGTAACAACCTCATTTTACAACAGTATCAACCACTTCTTCATGAGGACTTTCGTAATCTCAATCTTGAGATTGTTCCTCATGGCTATCTTTCTACCTTGGTGGCGAAACCAACTCTTGAGGATCAAGTCATAGTTTCCCAAAGGCGTGCACGAGTTGTTCGCCGGATCAAGGAGAACATTGCTAGCGGAGTTGCTAAATGTTTCTCCACAGATAGCAAAGGAACGGTATTCTTTGAAAATCGTTTGGTAGTACCTAAGAGTATGGAACTAAGGCAACTCATCCTCAAGGAAGCCCATGACACACCCCTCTCAATTCATCCCGGTAGCACAAAAATGTACCGAGATCTACGCCAGAGATTTTGGTGGACTAGGATGAAGAGAGACATTGCTCAATTTGTTGCCGAATGTGATGTTTGTCGTCGCATTAAGGCAGAACATCAAAGACCTGCTGGTACACTTAAACCTTTGTCTATTCCCGAGTGGAAATGGGACAAAGTCGGTATGGACTTCATAACCGGCTTTCCTAGAACCCAGAAAGGAAACAATGCCATCTTCGTTGTCATAGATAGGCTTTCCAAAGTTGCTCACTTCCTTCCGGTTCGCGAGTCTATAACTGCTAGCCAGTTAGCAGACTTGTACATCTCTAGAATTGTATCCCTTCATGGTGTTCCTTTGGAAATCAATTCTGATCGTGGTAGCCTTTTTACCTCTAGATTTTGGGGAAGCTTTCAGAATGCTATGGGAACTCATCTCTCCTTTAGTACAGCTTTCCATCCTCAGTCTAGCGGTCAAGTCGAAAGGGTTAACCAAATTCTTGAAGACATGCTCAGAGCTTGTGTTATCTCATTCGGAAAGAATTGGGAGAAGTCTCTTCCATTTGCCGAATTTTCTTATAACAATAGTTTTCAATCTAGTCTGAACATGGCTCCTTTTGAACTCCTTTATGGACGACGATGCCGGACACCTTTAAACTGGTCAGAAACCGGTGAAAGACAATTCTTTGGACCGGATATGATCAAGGAAGCAGAAGAGCAAGTTCGCATTGTTCGTGATCAATTGAAAGCAGCCCAGTCTCGTCACAAAAGCTACTATGATCGTCATCATAGGCAAGAGAGCTACAATCTGGATGAGAAGGCTTACCTTCGGGTTACTCCTCTGAAGGGAACCCAACGTTTCGGTATCAAAGGCAAGTTGGCCCCACGTTACATCGGACCTTTCCGCATTATTGCTAAACGTGGAGAAGTTGCCTACCAACTTGAACTACCTCCGCACCTCTCCCGAGTACATGATGTATTCCATGTGTCACAACTCAGCCGTTGCTTCAAGGACCCCATCCGCGAAGTCAACCATGAAACGCTTGATCTCCAAGATGACCTTTCTTATCGAGAATACCCCGTTCGTATTCTTGATTCCGCAGAGCGTGTCACTCGTCGTCAGAAGATTATGTTTCTGAAAGTTCAGTGGTCACACCACTCAGAGAAAGAAGCCACGTGGGAAAGAGAAGACCGTCTCCTTGCCGAGTACCCCTCCTTCCTCCCGCAGACTTCGGAATCTCGAGACGAGATTCTGTTGAGTGGGGGCGAGTTGTCAAAACCCCAATTTAGGCATGTGCTAGGATCAAGTGCTCCTTTGCATCATGTGAAAAATTCAAAAAGAAAATCAAAATTGGGGGAAAAGAAAAGCCCTGAGAAATTAAATCAAATGGCCAGATAAAAATCTTTTTCCAAAAACCATTTGAACATTTGGAAAATTCCTATAAATGGTGTTGATCATTTTAAAAATGGTTTGGGAGCAATCCCACGCTCATGGAATTTTCTAATATTCAAACAGTGGCTTTGGAAATTAAATAAAAACCTATTTGATTTGAAATTCAAATTATTTGAATTTCAAAAGTGCCCAAAAGTTTTGAGTGGCTAGCTCTCTATTTTATGAGACCACATAAATATTTGGGGCATTTAATAAAATGCCTAGGTATTTTTTTTCTAGGCAGAACAAATAGAACATAATTAAATAAAAAGAAAAGGGCAGGGAAAGCTTACCTCTCGCCCAGGGCGAGGCCCAGCAGACGGCTCAACAGCCTTCTCCGTTGTCTTCTTCCTCCCCGCGCCCCTAAGGTGCTCGGTGGAAAGCCACCGACGCCACCGACGACGCCACCGCGACGCCTCGCGGCTTCCAGAGCCTCCCCCTCCTCCTAAGCGCGCCACGGAGCTTCACACGACGCCCCCGTTCCTTTCCTCCTCCTCTGGCTCTCTCTCCACCCCTCCCTCGTTGGAAATCCGCAACGCCCGAGCGCTGCCGCGGAGCGCGACGCCGTTCCCACGTGACCAACGATGGCAGGACGCTGCACCGCCATGTCCCTCGTCTTTGCCGTGGTCGTCTTCATCTCGTAGCGCAAGGAATCGGACCCTTAAGCCTCGAGCACGCCGTCCCCTTCATCTTCTTCACCGCCGGCCGCCGCGGAGTCTTCGCCGAAATTCGTCGCCGAGGAACCCTCTTCGACCTCGCCGTCCACTCCAGTAGCTCCAGGGTGAGCAGCTTTACGTTTCCCCCAACTGGTCGCCTCCCCGTTTGGCCCCTAGCTCGATCCGCCATGGGAGCCGAGCGAGCTCTCCGCCATGGTCAACGAATTGCTCGCTCCCGTGCTCCCAAGTCCTGCCCAGCGCGCGCGTTTGGCTCCTGGAGTTCGTAGTAGTCGAATGCAACCCTCCCGGCTTCAAACCGTGCCCCCTAGTTCCACTTCCGAGCTCGCCGTTGTTCTGCTTCCGACGGGGAAGACGCCGCCGTCCCTCTGGTCCTCCTCTCGACCCCCAGCTGCTTCCATTCGACGCGCGGGAGCACAAGGAACACGCCCGTGCTCTCTGTTGTCCTCCCCGTGGCCTCCTTCACCATCGCCGTAGTGCTCCGTCTCCGGCCGCCGCGAACGTCGTCGTAGCCATGGCCACAGACCTCCCCGCGTTGCTCCGATGGAACCAGTGGACGCGCGCGAACCCCAGCATCCTCCCCGTACCACCCACGCCTCTCCCCGTGGCCAAAACACCACTCCGGCGAGGCGCCGCCGTCCTCTGGGTCGCCGTCGTCATGACGCCGGCAGGACTGTGTTAATTAGCACTAATCCCCTGCACTAATCCCCCCCCTAGTGTCACTGGCCAGTGGGCCCAGAACCCCCTAATCCCTGGTTAGTTTAAAACTAACCGGGTTAGTTAACCCACTGTGGATGACAGGTGGGGCCCCCTAGTCAGTTTGACTGGTCAGCCCCCCGGCTGACGCAATAAAAAAAAAGAATTAATTTAAATCAGAGAAATTCCAGAAAATGCAATAAACTTTGGAAATTCATAATTAATTCATCCTAACTCCAAATATAGCAAATAATATGTCTAAAATTATCATAAAAATACAAGGATTAAGAATATGCAAGTTGTTTTCATGTTTGACCATTTTAAAATGGGTGAACAGTAGCAAACATGCATATGGATCCTTTTCAAATTCAAATTTGGGGTGATTTTGCAAATGATTTTGCAACACCCTTAATTCCAATGGTTTCATCCACACATCAGAAGCATTACTTCAAATATACCACATCACTTCATGATCAAACTTTTTAAATGAACTTTCATGCATTCAAATGCATTTGAAATTCATCGATAAATCAAATGGAGTTTGAATTTGCATTACAAATGCAATATACTCCTTTTAAATGGAATGCACAACACATCAGTACCTTGAACATCACCATTACAATCTTATTCTTGTGATTGTGCATTGTACATGATGTTGATCCTATGATTGGCATGTTGCTGAGAGAAGTGGAGCCAGAATCCGAGATCATCCCCTTCGTTGAAGACCTCGTGACCGAACCTCGTCAGCAAGGCAAGAAAACCCCCATTGATCATGTCGATAAAATCCCACTTCCCTCTCATGTCTCGCTTATGCATTGTTTAGGATGATCACCATGATAACGTTTCTATCGCATAGTTGAACCCATGTCATTTGCATGACCTATCATCTTGTCACAGTAGTAAGCAAACCACAATCCTAGCAGATGTAGGAGTTGGTTGATATAATGTGGCCCTTGCAAATGTTATCGCTTATTGCATCCTTAGTATGATACCATGATGTTACTGTGATGTGAGTCGGGATGATGATAAACATGGTGTTGATGAAAGTGAAACGTGTTGGTGAATCCACCCTAATACAAGGTGAACGATGAGAGGTTGTGTAGGAGTACACAGTGGGTTGTCTCGTTGAACACCGCCCTAGTACGAGTTCTTGTGTGGTGATCCAAGATGAAGAGTACAACCACACATTGGGCTCACTGACCCCTCTCGGCTTACTAACTCATCCCTTTCGATGTCCAGATGTCGCAGTAGTTCGGATTTCTGTAGGTATTGTGGCCTGGTAGCCAAGTGAGAGAACGGCTCATCCGAGACCGGCTTTCGCACCACGCACACATCGTTTGGGTCCACTTCGGTAAACCGGACGGGTTCACGATAGTGGCAGACAACCCAGATAGGCGGCTTTCATGGACTAGATCGGCTATGAGGTAACGGTTGTGGTGGCATCCTCGCTGTCATCTCTTGAACGGTGACACGCAAAACGCGGTAACTGATGGCATGTGTGTGTAGCGGTACACCCCTGCAGGGTTAACAAAACTATTCGAATAGCCGCGTCCGCGGTTATGGACTGTTTGGAAAGCTTAGCTTGATTATTAGATAACTTGAACCGGATACTTCTAAAATACACCAAGATAAGTGTGAGTGCTATGGTGTGCTTCTCGTGGGTAAGTCGAGGAAGTAACCATAGTGGTTTATTGGTTGAAGAGATGTAGTGGACTCGTGTACGCTTCTTACCTCAAAAGTCTGGTACTCGTAGTTCAGGATTAGCCAAGTCAAAGCTGGCACTTCTGCAAGTGAACCCCACCTCCCTTTACCTTGATACATATGCATGAGTAGTATAGTTCCTATGTAAGTCTTGCTGAGTACGATTTTGTACTCACGTTTGCTTAATCTATGTTTTAGATGAACCCACCGACCCCGATGGTGACTTTTACCCGAAGCTTGAAGAATGAAGACTCAGACCAAGACCAAGCTAGTGTAGTCCCAGTCAGACGACTGGTTCCCTCGTGGAGGGCTTGTTTTTGGATAAAGGCTTCTCTAAGCCATTTGTTAAACTTGTCTGTACTCAGACCTACTTGCTTACGCTTGTCTGTTGTAATGTTGGATTACATGCTTGTGATCTCTGTGTGCACTCTGTAAGAGTTATTTAATAAAGATGTATACTTTGTAGAGAATTGCAATGATACCTGCTGTTCATACAAGGCATGTGTGATGTGTGTATGTTTATAACATGCATGTCTTAGTATGGGTTTTCGAGACCTTAGTTGTGATCTGGCTGGCCATCTTTTATACACCAAGTGGCCCTTAGATGTGCGCAGCTTGGGGCATCGCGATGCGATTGTTCGAGACTCTATCTCGTGCACACTTTGATGTATGATCGAGCCCGCCCTAGACCCCGACTAAGTGATCGGGCTGGAGTAAGTCTTTGTAAGGGTTATAATACAATCGATAGTATGGTTGAGGCGACTTGTCTATGAGTATGGGAGTTCACCACCCATATCATTTAGACTTGTGTGCGGACGATGAGGACCCATTTCAGTTGATCATCCGGCCTGGATGGGATGCCCCTCACGTTCGATGCTTTCCGAGAACGTTCTGTGCTTGTCTTTGTCTGCTTAGACAAGTGGGTACGGCTCTAGGCTCTCCATATGATTGTGTTGTAGCGAGGC
>OX465598.1:289920000-289990000 GCA_950022295.1 Bromus sterilis | reverse complement strand
AAACATGGTGCACGCATGTGATTTTGGCCAAAAAACGCAGCGCGGGGCAACATCGTGTAAAACGGACTTTCAGGAAAAACGGGCATCGGTACCCGACCTTGCTCATGTACACCTAACCTTGCTCATGTACATGAAAACTGGGCGAAAACAAGGTGCGCGCATGTGATTTTGGCCAAAAAACGCAACGCGGGGAAACATCATGTAAAACGGACTTTCAGGAAAAACGGGCATCGGTAACCGACCTTGCTCATGTACACCTAACTTGCTCATGAACTTGAAAACTTGGCGAAAACATGGTGCGCGCATGTGATTTTGGCCGAAAAACGCAGCGCGGGGCAACATCGTGTAAAACGGACTTTCGGGCAAAACGGGCATCGTACCCGACCTTGCTCATGTACACCTAACCTTGCTCATGTACATGAAAAATGGGCAAAAACATGGTGCGCGCATGTGATTTTGGCCAAAACATGCAGCGCAGGGAAACATCGTGTAAAACGGACTTTCGGGCAAAAAGGCATCGGTACCCGACCTTGCTCATGTACTTGAAAACTGGGCGAAAACATGGTGCGCGCATGTGATTTTAGCCAAAAATCGCAGCGCGGGGCAACATCGTGTAAAACGGACTTTCGGGCAAAACGGGCATCGGTACCCGACCTTGCTCATGTACACCTAACCTTTCTCATGTACATGAAAACTGGGCGAAAACATGGTCCGCGCATGTGATTTTGGCCAAAAACACAGCACGGGGCAACATCGTGTAAAACGGACTGTCGGGCAAAACGGGCATCGGTACCCGACTTTGCTCATGTACACCTAACCTTGCTCATGTACATGAAAACTTGGCGAAAACATGGTGCTCGCATGTGATTTTGGCCAAGAAACGAGTTTGGGCTAAAATGGACATGTGGGCAGACCCGGGAAAAAATAGTGTAGGGATGCTTCACAAACGAAGGGCAAGGGTCCCGTAGGGGGTCTAAATCCCTCGGGTATAGTAGGGGGGAGGGGTCCTCCCTGCTGAGTACGGGTGTCGGGCGGAGTTTTTCCTTGGAAACCTCACCGTACTACCTAAGCCCAGTTCATACCCACCGAGGCTATCGAGGACCCATCGTTGGATTTGTGTACGCGCACCCGTAAAATTCGCCCCAGGCAGCCGTACGGCTTCCTGGGTACAGGAAAGTAACCAGTTTCGTTCATGATTTCAACGATGTGTTGTCGGTATGCATCGGATGTTGCCTTCGGATGTTGCCTAAGAATGTTGCCTCCGAAAAATCGTTCCTATCGTTTACCCATCGTTGGATTCATGTACGGTGCACCCGTAAAATTCGCCCCCAGGCAGCCGTAGACGGCCTGGGTACAGGAAAGTAACCAGTTTTGTTCATGATATCAACGATGTGTTATCGATTTGCTAGTTGCCTTCTGAAAATCGTTGCACCCGTGACTTCATCGTTGTTGGTGCGACACACGCATGTTATGGACAGCGGGGAACCTTCCATTAGTCATCTTTACGTGCTTTGCATGGTCGGAGGCTTGGGGGGCCGGACCGTGTTTGGCTATCAACGTGCATGAGTATCATTGGATACGTGTCTGCCGGTAGATCCCCCGTTGTACTTTGGTCGACTACCGGCGCCGTGTCCGGTCACTCTTGTGGCATTGTCCCGATAGATTGAACTTGTGTCTTGCGTGCTAGTACCCGATCTACGGGAAGTGGTGCTTCGGATAATTGTTTCCTCACGGTGGACGCCCTTTGGGTGTGCCATCGTGACCGAATAGCGCTTGCGGCGTTGCTCGTACGACAACCATATAATGTGCATGTTTATATCACGGCAACCTCGCTCTCGCTTTTGGTCTAGGATGCTTCTCACGATAAAGGCTCGAGGCCCTTCGGGTTGCCTCGATCCGAAACAATGTTCTCTCCGAAATGGCGATTACCGTGTTCATGTCTTGCCTCTACCTCTCCACATTTACGTGGTAGGATACGCAACCCTATGGATACGGCCCTCATAGAGGAGGAGACATGCTTTCTCTAAAGTGGGGACAACCATGCTCATGTCTTGCCTCTACCTAGCCACAATAAGTGGTAGGATACGCAACCTATGGGGCGATCCACATGTAGGACAAGGCATGCTCTGTCTGAAATGTCGATTACCGTGTTCATGTCTTGCCTCGATCTCTGCACAGTTAATTTCTGTGATAGGATAAGCAACCCTATGGATACGGCCCTCATGGATGATGAGACATTCACAATGCTCTCTCCGAAATGGCGATAACCGGGTACATGTCTTGCCTCTACCTCTCCAAAATTACGTGGTAGGATATGCAACCCTATGATCCGGCCCTCATGGAGGATGAGACATGCCCGCTCAAAAGCGACAACTGGATCGGCTGTTGCGTTTGTCTTTCCAGGCAAGTGGAATTGCAGGTTAACTACCGACGCTAGACGTCACCGAAGACGTGCTACCAGGTTGATCCTGCCAGTAGTCATATGCTTGTCTCAAAGATTAAGCCATGCATGTGCAAGTATGAACCAATTTGAACTGTGAAACTTCGAATGGCTCATTAAATCAGTTATAGTTTGTTTGATGGTACGTGCTACTCTGATAACCGTAGTAATTCTAGAGATAATACGTGCAACAAACCCCGACTTCCGGGAGGGGCGCATTTATTAGATAAAAGGCTGACGCGGGATCTGCTCGCTGATCTGATGATTCATGATAACTCAACGGATCGCCCGGCCCTCGTGCCGGCGACGCATCATTCAATTTTTTGCCCTATCAACTTTCGATGGTAGGATAGGGGCCTACCATGGTGGTGAGGAATGACGGAGAATTAGGGTTCGATTCCGGAGAGGGAGCCTGAGAAACGGCTACCACATCCAAGGAAGGCAGCAGGCGCGCAAATTACCCAATCCTGACACGGGAAGGTAGTGACAATAAATAAGAATACCGGGCGCATTAGTGTCTGGAAATTGCAATGAGTACAATCTAAATCCCTTAACGTGGATCCATTGGAGGGCCAGTCTGGTGCTAGCAACCGCGGTAATTCCAGCTCCAATAACGTATATTAAAGTTGGTGAAGTTAAAATGCTCGTAGTTGGACCTTGGGCCGGGTCGGCCGGTCCGCCTCACGGCAAGCACCGACCGACTCGACCCTTCAGCCGGCATCGCGCTCCTAGCTTTAATTGGCCAGGTCGTGTTTCCGGCATCGTTACTTTGAAGAAATTAGAGTGCTCAAATCAAGCCATCGCTCTGGATACATTAGCATGTGATAACATCATGGGATTCTGGTCCTATTGTGTTGGCCTTCAGGATCGGAGTAATGATTAATAGGGACAGTCGAGGGCATTCATATTTCATAGTCAGAGGTGAAATTCTTGGATTTATGAAAGACGATCAACTGCGAAAGCATTTGCCAATGATGTTTTCATTAATCAAGAACGAAAGTTGGGGGCTCGAAGACAATCAGATACCGTCCTAGTCTCAACCATAAATGATGCCGACCTGGGATCCGCGGATGTTGCTTATATGACTCCGCCGACACCTTATGAGAAATCAAAGTCTTTGGGTTCCTGTAAGGCCCGATATGCGGTACTGTTCCAGATCTAGGTGTTTCCACCCAGATCCGGGGACGAAGCACATATCGGTCCCACCGCGACATATGACAAAGCCATATGCCCTGGATTTCCAACACGATATCACAACATTACAGATACAAGGATACAACATCTCATACAATCGGCATACAACTGCCTTAAATATAGTACAGCAGCGGAAGATACATGTCTGAGTAGAGACTACAAGCAAATGCCTAGTGGCAAAGAGAAAACATCGATCCCAAAACCACACGGGTCCAGGCCCTCCGCCGGGATTCGCCTAACTAGTCGTCGTCGAGTCTCCACGTGAAATGTCGATCACCATACCTGTTGTCGATCAAGAACCCTGAAAAGAGTTTGGGGGTAGTATCATGAGTACAGAGGTACTCAGCATCCAACTGTAGTGGTCATCTGACCCAGCAAGGACTTCATCACTCGTCATTCTAGGACAACTAGTAGTTTACGGTAAGGAAGGGGTAATTGGTGAGGTTGCTGCCGCACTAGCATTTATGAAGTGGCTAACGATCTAGAGAGTAAGATAAGAAGCCAAGCATTCGATGAGGAATCGCCTCCAACAAGTCTTGCTATCAACTACTACGCAAACATAACACCTATCCTATCCTTGTCCTCCTCTTCGCACCCCGACGAAGAAGAACAGTCAAGGCACACACACACGTTGATCAAGTTGTATTAATATTATCTCGGTTGTTGTTGTCTATGAACAAGGAGTAGGTCTCAAGTCGTCCATAACCGTGGACACGGCTTCTCGAAAAGATCTAACCCTGCAGGGGTGTACCAACTGCCTATTACGAGGCGTCGCATGCTCGCCCATCTCTCTCAGTTGCTACCCATTATAGGCAACCATTTTATGATTTAGTTCCAAGAGATCCGAAACGACAGGTCCCTTTAACTAACAACGAACAAATCTGGGTGGCCCCCGGGGAGTCGACACCCAATCCAAAAGTTGGCCACGCTCTCGGATCGGACTCTTCCGTATGGCCAAGGTCGGGTTTAGTCTCGCCTATATAACAGGGGACTTCCCTAGCTCACCAAGTGTGGACCAACAGAGGAACTAAGTCTCCGTTGGACCGAGTTGTTTGAAAACTACTGGCAGCTGACCAGCACACACACGGTTTCAAATGGTAAATCAGCTTGGGCCACCTCTAGAAATGTTTGAAGCTAGGTAGGTAAGAAGAGGGAACCCCATAAATTCCTACACGCGATTAGGCACGCTCAGTCTTACAACCAATACCCGGAACTCGGATCCTAGGTGACTCGAATGGAACAAAGCGTCTGGGTGGGATAGCCTAGACCTTCCATCCTTCGTCGAATATAGTCAACATTATAATAAACATATCATCAACAACAATATAATAAGGTGATATCCCAACCCAAAGGGTAACAGGGTAACATCGTAGCATCCTAAGCATGCATACTAAGCAGGGGTTGAGCAACGAGCAATAGTACATGGTTTGCTGGGAGGGGACATGGCTGTATTGGTTTGAAACAGGCTGTAAACATGTGGTAGGATCAAACATCGAACCTAACCTAGACTAGCATGCAAACCGCTGGTTGAAATAGAATGGATCATAAGTAATGTATAGTCCTTGCCTGTTGATAAGTCGGGTTCCGAAGGTGTAGTGGATCGCAAGCTCGCATCGTCTCCGAAGGAACCTGCGGAAGCACACAAGACGATAAACACTGGAAAGTAATCAACGAGCAAGCACTCTATTACTACGAGGCAACACAAGATCAAGAAGAAATCACACGACACGGCAACGCGATACGGATCTATCGTCGAGAACGATTACTAACAGTTTAAGTGGGGTATCGGTCACACACGACGAATACCGCACGTTTACGGTGGTTCAAGTTGCTTAGCTATAGGTGATCAACCAACGGTTATTAACATGGCAACTCAAGCAAGCATGGCGTAACACACAAACATGTCAAGAGGTGAAGCACAAAGTAAACTATCTATGCTAGTCAATTTAAGTGGGGCACAACCTAAACAAGGCATAACACTAAGTGCCCGCACGATGATTAAAAGATTTGGTACTGTTCTGTCCTAAATCATATTTTAGGTTGGTTAACAACAACAAACAATAGCATAAACACAAAGTACACGAAAAACTACTCAAGTTACATAATAAGAACACTCCAACCGGAGTTACGGTTTAAAAGATATAAGCAAAACAAGTTACGGGCACAAACTGCCAACATAACGAAGCACACTTTAGAGCAATGCATAAACAGGTTAATCAATGCAAACATGCCCACAAATGATATGAATTTAAACTAGACATGACATGGAAGGCATGGAAAAAAGAATCATGCAAATAGGCATCATAGATCAAAAGATATTAAGCAAACAACATGGCATCGTAAAGTAACAGACTTAAGAGAAAAACAGAGGTGGCTGTCAAAAACAGCAGCATAGCAACTTTGGAGCTGAATAACTATATGACCAGAAAGCATATCATGGCAATGCAATACATATAATTAAATTAGACATGATGCTTAACAATATGCAATTGGAATCACTCAATTCCGATAAAAGGTCGCGACACACTCGTCGACCGAAGTTGCAACAAAATAACAGTTTCAGCAACAGCAGCATAATAACAGCAGGGTAGCTACTTTGGATCAAGATTTAATACAGCTAAAGAACCCAAACATGGCAAATTAAAGCATGGAATTGAAGTACACATGATTCTTAACACAATGGAGAAAGAATCAATGCAAAAGGCCTCATGGATTTGTTATCATCGTGCAAAGTTGCAACAAAATAATAACAGCAGCTCATAATAGCAATTTGTAGCAGTTTAATGGCCTGATGCCCACTTCAGCACACAATTACACAATTAAGATGAGCTCAAATGCAAATGCTCACAAAAGATGAATTAAAGTACACGCAATTCTGAGAAACTTTCGTTTTGGGGCCACGTTCATCGGAGCTGCGGCTTAATCGCAGATCTAATCGCAAAAACAGATCAGCAGCAGATATATCTCCAGACTTGGAAAAATTTACAGGGTGCTGGAAAAGAAAAAAAAAACAGATGCAAAAAAAAGGGGGGCTGAATCACCATGGGCCGAGGCCCATCTGGCTGGGGTGCCTGGAGGCTGGCCGGCTGGGCCTCGCAGGATGGGGCGGACTGGGCCGCTGTGGCAAACCGGCCCACCTGGAGCTCCCCTGCCCGATCCGATCAGGACCAAGGCTGAGGCCGGCGGCGGCTCCACCGGCGACGGGCGGGGCGAGGAGGAGGCCTGGAGGGGGCGGACGGGGCTTCACGCGGCGGAGGAGGCGAGGGGCGCCGGATTTGTGCGCGTGGCTCGCCGTCCATGGTGGTTGGAGGCCGTGCTTCAAGGCGGCGGCGCGCCGTGATCTCGGGTCGACGGCCATGGCCGATGGCGGCGCTGGGAGCGTCCTCCCGCCGGTGGCGGACCTGGAGCAGAGGCGAGGGAGGAGGTGAGGAGAGGTGCGGGCGCGGGGAGGCTGCTGCGAGCGGCGGCGCGGGCCTCTCAGCCCAGATCGGGCCCGGGGCGGCGCGGCTGCGTGCTGGGAGGGCCCGGCGGGGCCCAAATCGGCTGGAGGTGGGAGGAGCTGCTCCGGGGGTGACGTGGCGCGCTCCCAGGCCGTCGATCTGCGGATCCGACGGTCATATCTGACCTGGAGCTAGGGTTTCGCGGAGAGGGGGATTTGGGAGGCAGATCTGGGATTTCTCAGGGGATGGCTGCAATTTGGGCAAGGGGGAACCCTAATTAGATGGGGGAAGGTGAGGGGTCATTATATAGGCTAGCTGGTCTGGCGGATGACGAAAATACCCCCGATGACCACCGGTCCACTCTCTCGCGTGTCCGACGATCGCGGTCGTGACCGCCGGAGGTGCATACGGACTCTGATTCGGACGAAACTTCGACCTACGTGCTGAGCGCGTCGAGCCCGTCGATCGTACCTCACTGCGGTGACATTCCGACAACATTTTTCTCCGCCCCATAAAATAATACGTTTAATAAATAAACGGGGTTTTCGTTCCGGTGGCGATGGCTGGACTTGTGCCGGTTGCGACGGTGCTCGGGTGAAATCCCGGTGTCGCAAAGTCGTGTGGTGTGGTGGAAAGGGGTCGGTCACGCATCCGATACGAGAATAAGAGAGGGAAAATAATCGCCGATCGTGTCGGGACCCGGGGTTAGCGTATGCAAGTACAGTTAAGACATAGTCATATGGAGAGCCGAGAACCGCACCCACTTGTCTAAGCAGACAAGGCCAAGCACTGAACATTCTCGGAAAGCATCGTACGTGAGGGGCATCCCATCCAGGCCGGATGATCAACTGAGATGGGTCCTCATCGTCTGCACACAAGTCAAATGATATGTGTGGTGAACTCCCATATTCAAAGACAAGTCGCCTCAACCATACTACCGACTATCTCAAAACTCTTACATAGACTTACTCCAGCCCGATCACTTAGTCGGGGTCTAGGGCGGGCTCGATCATACCACAAAGTGTGCACGAGACGAAGTCTCGAGCAATCGCATCGCGATGCCCCAAGCTGCGCACATCTAAGGGCCACTTGGTGTATGAAAGACCGCCGGCCAGAACACAACTAAGGTCTCGAAAACCCATACAAAGACATGCATGTTATAAACATACACGCAGCACACATGCCTTGTATGAATAGTAGGTACCATTGCAATTCTCTACAAAGTGTACATTTTATTTATATCTCTTATAGAGTGCACACAGAGATCACATACATGTGATCCAACATTACAACACAGAACGGAAGCAAATTATGTCTGAGTACAGACAAGTTTAACAAGTGGCTTAAGAAGCCTTATTCAAACACAAAGCCCTCCACGAGGGAACCAGTCTGCTAACTGGGACTAGACTAGCTTAACTTCAGTCGTCCAGCTCGATGAAGAAGCCACCTTCGGGGTCAGTGGCGTCATCTAAAACATAGATTAAGAAAACGTGAGTACAAAGGCGTACTCAGCAAGACTTACATAGGAGCTATACTACTCATGCACATGTATCAAGGTAAAGGGAGGTGGGGTTTCACTTGCAGAAATGCCAGCTTTGACTTGGCTAATCCGGAACTACGAGTACCAGACTTTGAGGTAAGAAGCGTACACGAGTCCACTACTTTCTCCAACCAATACACCACTATGGTGCCTTCCTCGACTTCCCCACGAGAAAGCACGCCATAGCACTCACACTTATCTTGGTGTGTTTTAGAAGTATCCGGTTCAAGTTATCTAATAATCAAGCTAAGCTTTCCAAGTAGTCCATAACCGCGGACGCGGCTATTCGAATAGTTTTTTTAACCTTGCAACGGTGTACCGCTACACACACATGATCATCATTTACCGCCTTTGATTTCGACACCATTCAAGGGGTGCCAGCGAGGATGCTCACCACAACTGTTACCTCATAGCCGATCTAGTCCGAGAAAGCCGCCTACTTGGGTTGGTTACCACAATCGTGAACCCGGCCGGTTTACCGAAGTGGACCCAAGCGATGTGTGCGTGGTGCATAAGTCGGTCTCGGGTGAGCCGTTCTCTCACTTAGCATCCAGGCCACAAGCCTACCAGAACTCCGAACTACTGCGACATCTGGACATCGAAAGGGATGAGTTAATAGGCTGAGAGGGGTCAGTGAGCCCAATGTGTGGTTGTACTCTTCATCTTGGATCACCACACAAGAACTCGTACTAGGGCGGTGTTCAACGAGACAACCCACCGTGTACTCCTACACAGCCTCTCATCGTTCACCTTCTATTAGGGTCGATTCACCAACACTTTTCTACCACCAACAACATGATCATTCCCATCCCGACTCACATCACAGTAACAACATGGTATCATACTAAGCATGCAATAAGCGATAACATTTGCAGGGGCCACATGATATCATTCAACTCCTACATTTGCTAGGATTGTGGTTTGCTTACTACTGTGACAAAATGATAGGTCATGCAAAGGAATGGGTTCATCTATGCGGTAGAAACGAAGCATGGTGATTATCCTAAACAATGCATAAGCGAGACATGAGAGGGAAGTGGGATTTTATCGATATGATCAATGGGGGTTTGCTTGCCTTGCTGACGAGGTTCGGGTTCTGGATCTTCAGCGAAGGGGGTGACCTCTTGCTCCGGTTCCACGTCTAACAGCAACATGACAATCATAGGATCAACAGAATGTACAATGCACAATCACATGAATAATATTGAAAGGGTGATGTTCATGGTACTGATGTGTTGAGCATTCCATTTAAATGGAGTATATTGCAAATTGAATTGAAAATTCAAACTCCAAATTTGAATTCAACATTAACCAAGTTATATGTGATATAGTTTGATCATTTTGAATTATCTTCAAATGTGTATGATATGCCTCTGATGTGTGATTGAAATACAGCATGTTGCCATGGTTCAAGTTGCAAAAATATTTGATTTGAATTTGATTTAATTCCATTTAAATCAAATAGCAAATGCTACTGATCACATTTTAAATTCAACTCAAACAGAGTTGAAAGTTGCATATTTGGAAAGATAATTTTCTCCTGATCATTTTTCATATATTATTTTTCCAATTTGGAGTTAATATGAATTTTCTATGAATTTCCAAAGTTTGGGGTATTTTCTGGAATTTCTGGAATTCTTTTAATTCAAATAATCTCTAGAAATTCATTTAAATGATTTACTGCGTCAGGATGACGTCAAGCTGGCGTCAGGGGGGGGCTGACATGTGGGTCCACCCTGTCAGTGGCTGGTTAACTTAACCCGTGGGTTAACTTAATCCAGTGGCTTAATTAAGCCACTGGGCCCACTGGTCAGTGACCCAGGGGTCACTTAACTGGTGAAAACAGGGGGGGGGGGGGGTTTAGCACTGACACGCCGGCGGCTAAACGCCGGCGGCCTGGCCACGGCGGCGCAGCACGGGAACACGATTCCGGCCACGAGAGGGGAAACGGAGGGCACCACTGGATGCAGTGTCGTCTTCCGCGTCTTCTGGAAGCATCGGGGGTCCACGGGGAGCTCTGTATCGACTCCGGCGGCAGCAGAACCACGGCGAAGTCGCAGTCGACGCTACCGTGCAAGACTAAGGCTGATCTTACTTGCGTTTCAAAGCTGGCATGCTCAGGAGCCAAGCGCGCGCTCTAGTTGAGACGAAGGGGCACAGGGGCGACCTTGAGCTCATCCATGGCGGCGAAGTGCTTCGGCATCCATGGCGGATGACGACAGACGGCGAGAGGGAGACCACGGAGTAGTTCTAACGAACTAGGAGCTCACCGTGAATCCAAATGAAGCGGTGGCGAAGTCGGAGGAGCTCGGGGTTGGCCGGAATTGAAGGAAGTTCACGGCGGCTCCGGCGATGAAGATGTTGAAGCTCACGTCGTCTGCGTTGGCGCTGAGCTTCGATTGACTTAGGGGAACGACGGAGTCGACGGTGCTGGAGCGATCAGACACGGCGGCAAGGCTGGAGGAGCTCAGTCGCCACGTCGGTGCACTGCCGCGCCGGGCTAGGCTTTCTGCGGCGGAGCGATTTCTTCGCGGGGAGAAGAACCAGAGGGCGAGGAAGGGGAAAGTGAGGCGCGGGGCGTCTCCTGGTGTGATAAGGACGCCTGGGGAGGCCTGGAAGCTTGAAGACGTCGTCGTGACGTCCACGGCATCGGCGCCGCGCCACCGAGCTGCTTGGCAGCGCGGGGTGGAAGACGACAAGGTGGGCTTCGCGGGCTGGGCCGGCTGGAGAGGTGGGCCTTTCCCCTGGCGAGAGGTAAGTCCTTTTTCTTTTTCTGTTTAATCTTTCCTTTCTGTTTTTCTATATATTTGTTTTGACTTTGGTAAAAATACCAAACCATTTTATTAAATGCTGAAAACTTTTATGTGGCCTCATAATAATATAAACTAGCCACTCATAAACTTTCAACATTTTTAAAATTCAAAAGATTTGAATTTTAAATCAAAAAGGGGTATTTCTTTAATTCCAAGGTACTGTTTGAATATTTGAAAAATCTATGAGCATGGGGTGGGTCCCACATCACTTGATATGTGATCACACTCATTTATAAGACTTTTCAAAACTCTAACATGAATTTTTGGAAAAGATTTTTAACTGGCCTTTTGAATTAATTCATCTGGGGGGTGTTCCTTCTCCCATTTTGATTTTGAATTTGATTTCCAAGATTTCTTTTTGAAATTTTGACATGATGCAAAGGCACTAGCTAACCCTAGCACATACCTAACATAGGGTTCTGACAACTCGCCCCCACTCAAAAGAATCTTGTCCCGAGATTCAGAAGTCTGCGGGAGGAAGGAGGGGTACTCGGTAAAGAGACGGTCTTCTCTTTCCCACGTGGCTTCTCTTTCAGAGTGGTGTGACCATTGCACTTTCATAAATCTAATCTTCTGACGACGAGTGACACGCTCTGCGGAATCAAGAATACGAACGGGGTATTCTCGATAAGAAAGGTCATCTTGGAGATCAAGCGTTTCATGGTCGACTTCGCGGATGGGGTCCTTGAAGCAACGCCTGAGTTGTGACACATGGAATACATCGTGTACTCGGAAGAGGTGCGGAGGTAGTTCAAGTTGGTAGGCAACTTCTCTTTGATACCGTGGAAAGGTCCGATGTAACGTGGGGCCAACTTGCCTTTGATACCGAAACGTTGGGTTCCCTTCAGAGGAGTAACCCGAAGGTAAGCCTTCTCATCCAGATTGTAGCTCTCTTGCCTATGATGACGATCATAGTAGCTTTTCTGACGAGACTGGGCTGCTTTCAATTGATCACGAACAATGCGAACTTGCTCTTCTGCTTCCTTGATCATATCCGGTCCAAAGAATTGTCTTTCACCGGTTTCTAACCAGTTTAGTGGTGTTCGACATCGTCGTCCATAAAGGAGTTCAAAAGGAGCCATGTTCAGACTAGATTGAAAACTATTGTTATAAGAAAATTCGGCAAATGGAAGAGAATTCTCCCAATTCTTTCCGAATGAGATAACACAAGCTCTGAGCATGTCTTCAAGAATTTGGTTAACCCTTTCGACTTGACCGCTAGACTGAGGATGAGAGCTGTACTAAAGGAGAGATGAGTTCCCATAGCATTCTGAAAGCTTCCCCAAAATCTAGAAGTAAAAAGGCTACCGCGATCAGAATTGATTTCCAAAGGAACACCATGAAGTGATACAATTCTGGAGATGTACAAGTCCGCTAACTGACTAGCAGTTATAGACTCGCGAATAGGAAGGAAGTGAGCAAGTTTGGAAAGCCTATCTATGACAACGAAGATGGCATTGTTTCCTTTCTGGGTTCTTGGAAAGCCGGTGATGAAATCCATACCGACTTTGTCCCATTTCCACTCGGGAATAGACAAAGGTTGAAGTGTACCAACAGGTCTTTGATGTTCTGCCTTAATGCGACGACAAACATCACATTCGGCAACAAATTGAGCAATGTCTCTCTTCATCCTAGTCCACCAAAATCTCTGGCGTAGATCTCAGTACATTTTCGTGCTACCGGGATGAATCGAGAGGGGTGTGTTATGGGCTTCTTGGAGGATGAGTTGCCTTAGTTCCTTATTCTTAGGTACTACGAAACGATTTTCAAAGAATACCGTTCCTTTGCTATCTGTGGAGAAACATTTAGCAACTCCGCTAGCAATGTTCTCCTTGATCCGGCGAACACCTCGTGCACGCCTTTGGGCAACTATGATTTGATCCTCAAGAGTTGGTTTCGTCACCAATGTAGAAAGATATCCATGAGGAATAATCTCAAGGTTGAGTTTGCGAAAGTCCACATGAAGAAGTGGTTGATACTGCTGTAACATGAGGTTGTTACAGTACGACTTACGACTTAGTGCATCAACTATGACATTGGCTTTGCCTGGGGTGTAAGAAATTCCTACGTCGTAATCTTTTATCAACTCAATCCAACGTCTTTGCCTGAGATTAAGATCTGGCTGGGTGAAAATATATTTGAGGCTTTGGTGGTCGGAATAAATCTCACAACGATTACCAAGGAGGTAATGTCGCCAAGTTGTTAGAGCATGAACTACGACAGCGAGTTCAAGGTCATGGGTAGGATAGTTCTCTTCATGTGGCCGCAACTGGCGTGAAGCATAAGCTACCACATGTCGATCTTGCAGAAGTATGCATCCTAACCCTTGCCGTGAGGCATCACAATAGATCTCGAAATCCCTTTTGGTGTCTGGAGGTGCAAGTACGGGTGCAGAAGTCAATCTTCTTTTTAGCTCTTGAAAGCTTTCCTCGCACTTGGGAGTCCATAAGAATTTCTTATCTTTCTTGAGGAGTTCAGTTAGAGGCTTTGCAACTTTAGAAAAGTTCTCGACGAAGCGACGGCAATAGCTGGCTAGGCCAAGAAAACTCCTAACTTGCTTAACCGTTTCAGGTGGAGTCCAGTCAAGGACGGCTTGAACTGTCTCGGGATTCACAGCAATGCCTTTTGCAGAAATCACGTGGCCTAAGTAGGTCACTTCTGGTAGCCAGAATTCACACTTGGATAATTTAGCGTACAGGCGATGCTCTCTAAGCTTCATCAATACCAGCCTTAAGTGTTCGGCATGATCTTCTTCGTTCTTCGAGTAGATGAGAATATCATCAAGATAAACCACAACAAATTTATCTAGGTACTCCATGAAGATCGAATTCATCAAGCGTGAGAATGTGGCGGGGGCATTGGTTAAACCAAAGGACATGATGGTATACTCGTAAAGACCATAACGAGTAGTAAAAGCCGTTTTGGGAATGTCCTCATTTCGGATTCTGATCTGATGATAACCTAATCTCAAATCCATTTTGGAGAAGACGGAGGATCCTGCAAGTTGATCATAAAGATCATTGATCCTGGGCAGTGGGTATTTGTTCTTTATCGTCGCTAAATTTAGCGGGCGATAGTCTACGCACATCCTTTCAGTTCCATCTTTCTTCTTTACGAACAGAACGGGGCAACCCCATGGCGATGAGCTAGGGAGGATGAAGCCTTTTGCCAACGAAGCATCAAGTTGGGTTTTTAGCTCAGCTAACTCATGTGGGGCCATCTTATATGGGCGTTTGGAAATTGGTGCGGTTCCTGGAACAAGATCCACTATAAATTCTACACATCTGTCGGGTGGCATGCCCGGCAGCTCTTCAGGAAAGACATCCGGGAAGTCACGAACCACCGGAATATCTTAAAGTTCGGGAAGGGGAAGTACATTCAAGGAATGCACTTGGGTTCTTGTTCTGGGTGAGGTATAGTTGACTGTTTGGCCTGAAGGGTGGGTGAGTTTCACGGATTTGCCTCTGCAATCCAGGTAGGCATTCTGTCTTGATAGCCAATCCATGCCAAGGATGACATCAATGTCTGAAGACTTGAGGGCTATGAGTGAAGCAAGGAATACTAAACCCTCAATTGCAATTTGATTACCATGGCTCACTCTATTAGTTTGAATAACCATCGGGGTGGAAAATTCAACAAAGGGTAACTCATGACGAAGTGCATAACTTTCCGACATGAATGAATGAGATGCTCCTGGGTCGAAAAGAACGGAAGTAGGAACAAAATTGACTGGGAGCGTACCAAGAATGACGTCAGTGGTGTCGTCAGTCTCTTCGGCGGCGATCTGGTTTAGACGTCCACGAGTGGCGGGAGGAGCGGGTTTGGCGGTGTAGACCTTCTGGGGTGGCTTTCCACGGCCATTTTGGTTGTTGTTGCCTCCGGCACGGGGTGGAGCATTCTGGTGTTGGAGCTGGTTCTGGGGGCACTCTCGAGAATAGTGGCCTGCCTGACCACACTTGTAATAGGCTCCGAAAACAGTGCGTGGAGCTGGGTTGTTTGGTGGAGCTGGGTGGAACTGGGTGGGTGGACGAGGCGCCACATAGGATGGCCTTGGTGGGTTGTTCTGGCGGAACATGCTATTTGGGATCCAGATCTTGCGCTTCTGGGAGCCAGAACTGGATGAACTGTCATCTCTGGGGTGTTTGCGAAAGTCGTTGGGGGTGGTCATGTCCTCTGCCTTGATGGACTTGTTGACAAGGACCTGGAATGTGGCAAAGTCATGAAGGTTGAGCTCGCGACGGAGTCCGGAGTTGAGGCCACGACGGAACCTCTCTTGTTTGTTGGAGTCGGTGGAGACTTCTTCGGTAGCATAACGAGCCAGTCGGTTGAACTCACGACTAAACTCATCAGCGGTCCTTCTGCCTTGAGTGAGGTTGCCGAACTCCTCACGCTTGCGGTCCATGAGACCTTTGGGAATGTGGTGCTCGCGGAAGGATGTGCAGAACTCCTCCCAAGATGCAGGTGGTCCAACGGGTCGCATATTCAGAAAGTTCTCCCACCAAGAACTAGCTGCACCTTCGAGGTGATAGGTGGCATAGCTGACCTTGTCACCAGTTGCAACACGGCCTGCTTGGAGCTTCCTCTCGATGCTGCCGAGCCAGTCATCGGCGTCAAGGGGCTCGGTGGAGTAACTAAAAACTGGGGGATGAAGTCGGATGAAGTCGTTCAGGGACACCAACTCATTGCGCTGCTGAGTGGTGTTGCGTGCAATGAATTCCAGCAGGTGGTGAGAGTCACGGCGGTTCCTCTCCACTTCCATCAGAACTTGTGCCATCGTGGGTGGGGGTGGAAGGTTGCCTTCCTCCTGGTCATTCCCACGACCTTGGTTACGACCAACCTGGCCACGGGTTCCTTGAGACATCCTGAAGGTGAAAACCAAAGTCAAACAGAGTTGAATTGAAGAGTCTAATCAAGGTATTGAAGTACTGGAAGGATTACAGAGCAAAGGAAGTAATCATCTTGACAACATGGTGATAAAGCATACAAGCCATATATTCACAAGCTGTCATACAAACCATACATCGTTTTAGTACAAGCACTAAGCTAATACAAACGTGATGAAGATGATACATCCTTCAGAGGCACTCTGACTTCCTATACATTATTTATCTAAGCCTCTAGAACTTAGACACCTTGCTTACAATATACTAGGATAGCGAACAAGTACCACGAGGGAAAGATGAAAAGGACTTTGAAAAGAGAGTCAAAGAGTGCTTGAAATTGCCGGGAGGGAAGCGGATGGGGGCCGGCGATGCACCCCGGCCGTATGCTGAACGACTTTTGCTGGTCCGCCGCTCGGCTCGGGGTGTGCACTGTTGTCGGCCGCACCGGCGGCCAAAGCCCGGGGGCCTTAGGTGCCCCCGGTGGCTGTCGTCGGCACGGCCGGTACCCGCGCGCCGAAAGGCGTGTCCCTTGGGGCACTGCGCTGCAACGGCCTGCGGGCTCCCCATCCGACCCGTCTTGAAACACGGACCAAGGAGTCTGACATGCGTGCGAGTCGACGGTTTTTGAAACCTGGGATGTGCAAGGAAGCTGACGAGCGGGAGGCCTGCACCGCTGGCCAACCCTGATCTTCTGTGAAAGGTTCGAGTTGGCGCACGCCTGTCGGGACCCGAAAGATGGTGAACTATGCCTGAGCAGGGCGAAGCCAGAGGAAACTCTGGTGGAGGCTCGAAGCGATACTAACGTGCAAATCGTTCGTCTGACTTGGGTATAGGGGCAAATCTAGTAGTTGGTTCCCTCCAAAATTTCCCTCAGGATAGCTGGAGCCCATTACGAGTTCTATCAGGTAAAGCCAATGATTAGAGGCATCGGGGACGCAAGGTCCTCGACCTATTCTCAAACTTTAAATAGGTAGGATGGCGCGGCTGATTCGGTGAGCCATGCCACGGAATCTGGTGCTCCAAGTGGGCCATTTTTGGTAAGAAAAATTGGCGATGCGGGATTAACCGGAAGCTGGGTTACGGTGCCCAACTGCGCGCTAACCTAGAACCCACGAAGGGTGTTGGTCGATTAAGACAGCAGGACAGTGGTCATGGAAGTCGAAATCCGCTAAGGAGTGTGTAACAACTCACTTGCCGAATCAACTAGCCCCGAAAATGGATGGCGCTGAAGAGCGCGACCCACACCCGGCCATCTGGGTGAGCGCCATGCCCTGATGAGTAGGAGGGCGCGGCGGCCGCTGCAAAACCTGGGGCGCGAGCCCGACGGAGCGGCCGTCAGTGCAGATCTTTGTGGTAGTAGCAAATATTCAAATGAGAACTTTGAAGGCCGAAGAGGAGAAATGTTCCATGTGAACGGCACTTGCACATGGGTAAGCCGATCCTAAGGGACGGGCTAACCGCGGCAGATAGCGCGATCACGCGCATCCCCCGAAAGAGAATCGGGTTAAGATTTCCCGAGCCGGGATGTTGCGGTTGACGGTGACGTTAGGAAGTCCGGAGACGCCGGCGGGGGCCTCGGGAAGTCTTATCTTTTCTGATTAACGGCCTGCCAACCCTGGAAACAGTTCAGTCGGAGGTAGGGTCCAGTGACCAGAAGAGCACCGCACGTCGCGCGGTGTGCGATGCGCCCCCGATGGCCCATGAAAATCCGGAGGACCGAGTAACGTCCACGCCCGGTCGTACTCATAACCGCATCAGGTCTCTAAGGTGAACAGTGTAACAGCCCAGATTTCACAAAAATTAAAATTTTTGTTTTCGGTGTGAATTGTTTGATTGTCTGATTTTTTTGCGGTGTCTGCATCCCCGATTTATTGATCGGCGATTATTTTCCCCCTATTATCTCGTATCGGGCGGAGACCGACCCTTGCCATCCTGACACTCGACCTTGCGACACCGGGTTTTGCCTGATCACCATCGCGAAAACCGCACGAGACAGCCGCAACCAACTGAACGAAAAACCCCGTTTAATAATTAAACGGGTTATTTTTATAGCCTGCCAGAAAGTGTTCTCGGAACGGTTCCAGTGCTAGGTGAACGTCGCCAGCTCTACGCGTTGATCGCGCAGTTCGAAGTTTTACCCATATCTGAGGTCCTGCGGACCCCCGACAGTCAGAAACATGAGCACCGCTGTCACAAACCCAAGTTAGGTAAGTGCTAGGGTTTTATTGTGCCTTTGCATCATGCAAAAATTCAAAAAGAAATTGAAAAATGGGGAAAAGAAAAGCCCTGAGAAATTAATTCAAATGGCCAGATAAAAATATTTTTCCAAAAATCATTTGAGTATTTGGAAAATTCCTATAAATGATGCTGATCATTTTAAAAGTGGTTTGGGAGCAATCCCATGCTCATGGAATTTTCTAAATTTCAAACAATGCCTTGGAAAATTAAATAAACCCCTATTTGATTTAAAATTCAAATGTTTTGAATTTTAAAGAGTGCCAAATTTTATAAATGGCTAGCTCTAACTTTTATGACGCCATATAAATTTTTTTGGCATTTATAAAAATACCTAGCTATTTTATTAGCTAGGTCAACCTATTTACAGAATAAATAAAAAGAAAAAGGAAATTACAGAAAGAGGGAAGCTTACCAGACGCCCGTAGGCGAAGGCCCACCTTGCCTCGGCCGGCCCAGCCGAGCCCTTCGCCCTGTCGTCTTCTACCCCGCGGCTCCAAGCAGCTCGCTGGAGCTGGGGAGTGCGGCGACGACGCCACCGCGACACCTGCGGGTTCTAGGCCCTCCCCTCTGCCCCAGAGCGTGCCACGCCACTACAGAAGCCCCCCGCCCGCCTTCCCCTAGCTCTGGCCCCTCCCTCTCTCTCTCCGGCGAAGTAGCCGAGCACCACCGGAGAGCGAGCCGCCGTCTTCGCATAGCCAACGTCCTCGAGGAGCCGAGCCACCTTGTCCAGTGTGATCGCCAAGGACGTCTTCGTCAAGATGCAGAGGATCGCGACCCCGGAAGCTCTCTGAGTGCCGCATTCCTCAACGGAATCTCACCGGCCGTCGTGGGCTCCGACGAGGAATTCGTCGCCATTGTTGCCTCTTCGGCCCTGCCGTCTTCACGAATCGCTTCGGGGTGAGCCCCTCTTCAAAACCCCCCAACCCCCGTGTTAAATTTAGGCCCCCTCCGTCGACCGCCATGAGAGCCGAGCAGGTCACCGCCATGGATGACCTAGAGCTCGCTTCCGTGCCCCTTTCTCCTCCTTGTGGTGTCCATGCAGCTCCTGGAGCCCCCAGGAGTCCAACGAGCCACCCAACGCTCAAAATCGTGCACTCTAGCCACCTTCCCGTCGACGCCATGCCACGGCCGCCGCGCAAGTCGACGCCGGCGTCAACTCCGGCCACCCCGGTGACGCCCGTGTGGTGCACGTGATGCGGGTGGGCACGAGAAGCACTTATGTGCCCTCGGATTGGCAAGACGTGGCCGGAACCTTTGTCCCCGTGAGCGCCGCAGTCTTGGTGGTTGCCGGCGTTTAAACGCCGGTGGACGCCGACGTGGCCTGTACTTAGGGGGATAACCCCCCTCCTAATTGACCCCATGGGTCAATGACAGGTGGGTCCAGCCCCCTCTAATTTAATTCAAATTTTTAATTAAAACGGGGTTAACCCCCTGTGACACTGACAGTGGTGGCCCACAGGTCAGCCCCCCCCTGACGTCACCCCCACGTCATGCTGACACAGTAAATAGAAAAACAATTAAATCATTTACAGAAAATCCAGAAAATAGCCAAATCTTTAGAAAATCATCACTAATTCATACTAACTCCAAATTGGACAAATAATATGTCTAAAATTATCAGAAAAATACAAGGATTATGAATATGCAATTTGTTTTCATGTTTGACCATTTTAAAATGGGTGAACAGTAGCAAACATGCATATGGATCCTTTTCAAATTCAAATTTGGAGTGATTTTGCAAATGACTTTGCAACACACTTAATTTGAATATTTTCACCCCCACATCAGAAATATTATCTCAACTATACCACATCACTTCATGATCAACCTTTTCAGATAAACTTTCATGCATTCAAATGCATTTGAAATTCATCGATAAATCAAATGGAGTTTGAATTTGCATTTCAAATGCAATATACTCCTTTTAAATGGAATGCTCAACACATCAGTACCTTGAACATCACCATTGCAATCTTATTCATGTGATTGTGCATTGTACATTATGTTGAGCCTATGATTGTCATGTTGCTGTTAGACGTGCAACCTGAATGGGAGGCCACCCCTTCGTTGAAGACACCGTTATCGAAACCTCGTCAGCAAGGCAAGCAAACCCCCATTGATCATGTCGATAAAATCCCACTTCCCTCTCATGTCTCGCTTATGCATTGTATAGGATGATTACCATGCTACATTTCTTCCGCATAGATGAACCCATTCCTTTGCATGACCTATCATTTGTCACAGTAGTAGGCAAACCACAATCCTAGCAACTGTAGGAGTTGATTGATATCATGTGGCCCCTGCAATTGTTACTGCTTATTGCATGATTAGAGTGATACCATGTTGATACTGTTATGTGAGTCGGGATGGTAGTGATCATGATGATGATGGTAGAAAGGTGTTGGTGAATCAACCCTAATACAAGGTGAACGATGAGAGGCTGTGTAGGAGTTCTTGTGTGCTGATCCAAGATGAAGAGTACAACCACACATTGGGCTCACTGACCCCTCTCAGCTTACTAACTCATCCCCTTCGATGTCCGGATTTCGCAGTAGTTCGGATTTCTGTAGGTATTGTGGCCTGGTAGCCAAGTGAGAGAACAGCTCATCCGAGACCGGCTTTCGCACCACGCACACATCATCTGGGTACACTTCGGTAAACCGGCCGGGTTCATGATACTGGAAGACAACCCAGATAGGCGGCTTTCGTGGACTAGATCGGCTATGAGGTAACAGTTGTGGTGGCATCCTCGCTGTCATCTCTTGAACGGTGACACGCAAAAGGCGGTAACTGATGGCACGTGTGTGTAGCGGTACACCCCTGCAGGGTTAACAAAACTATTCGAATAGCCGCGTCCGAGTTTATGGACTGCTTGGAAAGCTTAGCTTGATTATTAGATAACTTGAACCGGATACTTCTAAAATACACCAAGATAAGTGTGAGTGCTATGGCGTGCTTTCTCGTAGCGAGACCTGGTGGTAACCGATGGTCATGTGTGTGTAGCTTACACCCTTGCAAGGTTAAAAAAACTATTCGAATAGCCGCGTCCGCGGTCATGGACTACTTGGAACCTGTACCTGATTATTAGACAACTTGAATGGATACTTCTAAAACTCGCAAGATAAGCGTGAGTGCTATGGTGTGCTTCTAGTGGGGAAGTCGAGGAAGTAACCATAGTGGTGTAATTGGTTGAAGAGATGTAGTGGACTCGTGCACAATTCTTACCTCAAGTCTGGTGTTCGTAGTTCAGGACTAGCCAAGTCAAAGCTGGCACTTCTGCAAGTGAAACCCCATATCCCTTTACCTTGATACATATGCATGAGTAGTATAGTTCCTATGTTAGTCTTGCTGAGTACGATTTTGTACTCACGTTTGCTTAATCTATGTTTTAGATGAACCCACCGTCCCCGATGGTGGCTTCTACTCGAAGCTCAAAGATTGAAGACTCAGACCAAGACCAAGCTAGTGTAGTCCCAGTCAGACGACTGGTTCCCTCGTAGAGGGCTTGTTTTTAGATAAGGCTTCTCTAAGCCATTTTTTAAACTTGTCTGTAATCAGACCTACTTTGCTTCCGCTTGTCTGTTGTAATGTTGTATCACATGCTTGTGATCTCTGTGTGCACTCTGTAAGAGTTATTAATAAAGATGTATACATTGTAGAGAATTGCAATGATACCTGCTGTTCATACTAGACATGTGTGCTGTGTGTATGTTTATAACATGCATGTCTTAGTATGGGTTTTCGAGACCTTAGTTGTGAACTGGCTGGCGGTCTTTTATACACCAAGTGGCCCTTAGATGTGCGCAGCTTGGGGCATCGCGATGCGATTGCTCGAGACTCCATCTCGTGCACACTTTGATGTATGATCAAGCCCGCCCTAGACCCCGACTAAGTGATCGGGCTGGAGTAAGTCTATGTAAGGGTTATAATACAATCGATAGTATGGTTGAGGCGACTTGTCTATGAGTATGGGAGTTCACCACCCATATCATTTAGACTTGTGTGCCGACGATGAGGACCCATTTCAGTTGATCATCCGGCCTGGATGGGATGCCCCTCACGTTCGATGCTTTCCGAGAACGTTCTGTGCTTGGCCTTCTCTTCTTAGACAAGTTGTCAGAACCCTCTGTTAGGTAATGTGCTAGGATCAAGTAACCTTGCATCATGTCAAAATTTTCAAAGGAAATCAACTTCAAAATCAAAATGGGAGAAGGAACCCCCCCAGATGAATTAATTCAAAAGGCCAGATAAAAATCTTCTCCAAAAATTCATGTTAGATTTTTGAAAAGTCTTATAAATGAGTGTGATCACATATCAAGTGATGTGGGACCCATCCCATGCTCATAGATTTTTCAAATATTCAAACAGTGCCTTGGAATTAAAGAAATACCCCTATTTGATTTAAAATTCAAATCTTTTGAATTTTAAAAATGTTGAAAGTTTATGAGTGGCTAGTCTATATTATTATGAGGCCACATAAAAGTTTTCAGCATTTAATAAAACGTTTAGCTATTTATTTTAGCTAAACAGAACAAATGTCAGAAAATAAAAATAGAAAAGAAGTCAGAAATCCTTACCTGGCGCCCAGGCGAAGTCAGCCCACCCTAGCACAGCCGGCCCACGGGGGCAGGGGCGTCTTCTTCCCCCTCCCGCGCCTCCAAGCTTCTCTGTGGAATGCCACCGAGCTAGCCGGGGACGACACGTCGCCGTCAAGGAGCTTACAGGCCTCCCCGTGGCTTCTTCTCGCACCTGGAGACTCCCCGCAGCCTCCGCAGTCCATTCCCCCCCTCCACGAGCTCCCTCCCCTCCTCTCTCGCCCGTTTCGTCGTCGCCCGAGAAGAACGTCGTCGAGCCCCCGCGTGGCCACCGTGCCCTAGAGCTCAAGCCAACAAGTCCACCATGCTCCTCGTCGTCGTCTTCATCGACCTGCGAAAGGAATCGGAGCAGGACGCCTCCACGAGCTCGCTAGCTTCGTCGTCTTCATCACCGGCCGCCGTGGACCGACTTCAAATTCCGGCAGCTCCAGCGCCTCCCCGAGCAAGCCACCACTCCAGATAGATTCAGGGTGAGCTCACGGCCGGAACCCCTCACTTCTCCCCCTCGTTTGCTTCCTCTATCCGGATCCGCCATGGACGCAGGATCTCGTCGCCGCCATGGTCGTCGTCCTCCTCGCTCCAGTGCTCGTCGTGAACCCCCAGTGCACGCGTTTGACTCCTGCACGTGCTAGCGTTCAAACGAGCCCCGAATCAACTCCAACCGTGCACCACAACGTCATCTACGACCTCGCCGGTTCTCTGTTTCCGCCGAAGTCGTTGCCGTAGTCGCTCCCGACCTCCCCGTGACCCCCTGTTACTTCCAGACGACGCGGAAGCCCTCCAGGAGCAAGCCGGTGCCCTCCGTTTCCCCTCCCGTGGCCGGATTCGCATTCCCGTGCAGCGCCGCCGTGACTCCAGTCGCCGGCGTTTAGCCGCCGGCGGGTTAACCAAACCCCCCCCCTGTTAATTACTTGGCTAATGACCCCCTGGGTCACTGACCAGTGGGCCAAGTGGCTTAATTAAGCCACTCGATTAATTTAACCCACGGGTTAGTTAACCCAGTCACTGACAAGGTGACCCCACATGTCAGCCCCTCCCCCCTGACGTCAGCACTTGCGCAATAAATCAGTTAAATGAATTTTCCAGAGATTATTTGAATTAAAAGAATTCCAGAAAATCCAGAAAATACCCCAAACTTTGGAAATTCATAGAAAATTCATATTAACTCCAAATTGGACAAATAATATATGAAAAATGATCAGGAGAAAATTATCTTTCCAAATATGCAACTTTCAACTCTGATTGAGTTGAATTTAAAATGTGATCAGTAGAATTTGCTATTTGATTTAAATGGAATTAAATCAAATTCAAATCAAATATTTTTGCAACTTGAACCATGGCAACATGCTACATTTCAATCACACATCAGAGGCATATCATACACATTTGAAGTTGTTTCAAAATGATCAAACTATATCACATATAACTTGGTTAATGTTGAATTCAAATGTGGAGTTTGAATTTGCAATTCAATTTGCAATATACTCCATTTAAATGGAATGATCAACACATCAGTACCATGAACATCACCCTTTCAATATTATTCATGTGATTGTGCATTGTACATTCTGTTGATCCTATGATTGTCATGTTGCTGATAGACGTGGAACCGGAGCAAGAGGTTGCAACCTTCGTTGAAGACCCCGAACCCGAACCTCGTCAGCAAGGCAAGCAAACCCCCATTGATCATGTCGATAAAATCCCACTTCCCTCTCATGTCTTGCTTATGCATTGTTTAGGATGATCACTATGCTTCGTTTCTACCGCATAGATGAACCCATTCCTTTGCATGACCTATCATTTTGTCACAGTAGTAAGCAAACCACAATCCTAGCAAATGTAGGAGTTGTTTGATATCATGTGGCCCCTGCAATGTTATCGCTTATTGCATGCTTAGTATGATACCATGTTGTCCTGTGATGTGAGTCGGGATGGGAATGATCACGTTGATGATGGTAGAAAAGTGTTGGTGAATCGACCCTAATACAAGGTGAACGATGAGAGGCTGTGTAGGAGTACGCAGTGGGTTGTCTCGTTGAACACCACCCTAGTACGAGTTCTTGTGTGGTGATCCAAGATGAAGAGTACAACCACACATTGGGCTCACTGACCCCTCTCAACTTACTAACTCATCCCTTTCGATGTCCAAATGTCGCAATAGTTCGGAGTTCTGGTAGGTCAGTGGCCTGGTTGCTAAGTGAGAGAACGGCTCATCCGAGACCGACTTATGCACCACGCACACATCACTTGGGTCCACTTCGGTAAACCGGCCGGGTTCACGATTGTGGTAACCAACCCAAGTAGGCGGCTTTCTCGGACTAGATCGGCTATGAGGTAACAGTTGGGGTGAGCATCCTCGCTGGCACCCCTTGAATGGTGTCGAGATCAAAGGCGGTAAATGATGATCATGTGTGTGTAGCGGTACACCCTTGCAAGGTTAACAAAACTATTCGAATAGCCGCGTCCGCGGTTATGGACTGCTTGGAAAGCTTAGCTTGATTATTAGATAACTTGAATCGTATACTTCTAAAAAACACCAAGATAAGTGTGAGTGCTATGGCGTGCTTTCTCGTGGGGAAGTCGAGGAAGGCACCATAGTAGTGTATTGATTGGAGAAAGTAGTGGACTCGTGTACGCTTCTTACCTCAAAGTCTGGTACTCGTAGTTCAGGATTAGCCAAGTCAAAGCTGGCATTTTCTGCAAGTGAACCCCACCTCCCTTTACCTTGATACAGATGCATGAGTAGTATAGCTCCTATGTAAGTCTTGCTGAGTACGACTTTGTACTCACGTTTGCTTAATCTATGTTTTAGATGATGCCACTGACTCCGCAGGTGGCTTCTTCATCGAGCTGGACGACTGAAGACCAACTAGTCTAGTCCCAGTCAGACGACTGGTTCCCTCGTGGAGGTCTTTGTGTTTAAATAAGGCTTCTTAAGCCATTTCTTAAACTTGTCTGTACTCAGACATAATTTGCTTCCGCCTGTGTTCTAATGTTGGATCACATGTATGTGATCTCTGTTTGTACTCTATAAGAGTTATAAATAAAATGTACACTTTGTAGAGAATTGCATTAGTACCTGCTGTTCATACAAAGCATGTGTGATGCGTGTATGTTTATAACATGCATGTCTTTGTATGGGTTTCGAGACCTTAGTTGTGTTCTGGCTGGCGGTCTTTCATACACCAAGTGGCCCTTAGATGTGCGCAGCTTGGGGCATCGCGATGCGATTGCTCGAGACTCCGTCTCGTGCACACTTTGTGGTATGATCGAGCCCGCCCTAGACCCCGACTAAGTGATCGGGCTGGAGTAAGTCTATGTAAGAGTTTTCAGATAGTCGGTAGTATGGTTGAGGCGGCTTGTCTTTGAATATGGGAGTTCACCACCCATATCATTTGACTTGTGTGCGGACGATGAGGACCCATCTCAGTTGATCATCCGGCCTGGATGGGATGCCCCTCATGTACGATGCTTTCCGAGAATGTTCAGTGCTTGGCCTTGTCTGCTTAGACAAGTGGGTGCGGTTCTCGGCTCTCCATATGACTATGTCTTAACTGTACTTCCTTACGCTGACCCCGGGTCCAAACAGACTTGGTATCAGAGCAGGACTGACTGTAGGACTAGTAGCCTTGGCCGAAGTCAAGTCTAGCCTTCTATAGTTATATAGTTACTCTGGGTATATAAGGGAACAACGTAAGGCTTCTTTTTTTTCTCCTTACCCCCTTCGTTCTGAGTTCTGAGTCACCCTCATCTTATTCTACGGGAAGATAGGACTAGGATCTCCTCTGTCTGATTAGAACATCTCGTTGTTTGCTTCCTCATAGCCGTAGGAAAGTTGTGATCGGTTTGTTAGAGTGGTTATGCTCCCTGTTTTATTACATCGTATGTAAGTGTTGTTTCCCTATTGGAAGAAATTTTCATTTCTTACAATTACAGCCGTTATGCTGTCCGAGTCATTCTAGGTTTATCTCATAATCTGATGCATTTGCAAACTCCTTTCTGTTTCAGATGGCAGATCTTCCCCCTCGACAGATTGTTCGTTTGACCAGGTGCCTCGGTGTGCGTGGCCATCCCGCCACGTTGATCGAGATGATGTCCTATGTGGGATATCGGTGGTACCCTGAGTACACCATCGAGGAGCAGTTTCACGACTTCAACCAGACCCAGTTCCACTGCATTGTCCGGATCTATCCGCACCACGTTGGAGTCACTCAGCCTATCCACTTTGGACATGGCATTGGCGTTACCGAGAATATGGCTGTGCAGGATGCTGCATACTCATGTATGACACTGCTGAGAGAGGAGCACACTTTGCTGAGAGAGACTTCTTTCCGCTATATCCCTGCTGCACTTCCAGGAGAAGAGGGATATTACACCGGACTCTACTCAGATCACTCTGCAGAGGATCCAGCACTTCAGGTGACTGCTAGGTTTGCTAGTGACAGAGATCGTGATGCACGTGCTCTCCGTTTTGAGCTCCACGCCACCCGTGTTCGTCTGTATCGAGCACTGACACTTTTGGCACCCTTTGTGAGCGTGGGATCAGTTGAGCATGATGCGATCTACCTAGTGAGGACTCAGATGCCTTCTCGAGTTGCTTGGCCCGAGATTGGAGGCATTTTCCACCCCGTGGTCCTTTGCTTCCACCCTACACTGGACCTAGGCCCCATCCTTGCCCAAATGGATATCAGGGTCCACAAGCCTCCGTGTTTTCCGATGGTCACCTCCAACTAACGGGATACGCGGGTAAATTTTATGAGGACTACTATGGAGATGGAGATGAGTGAGACCGCCTGTGGTCTTACTTAGTGATGATGTAGTAGTATCTTAGTATATTGTAAGCAAGGTTTCTAAGTTCCAGAGGCTTAGATAAATAATGTATAGGAAGTCAGAGTGCCTCTGAAGGATGTATCATCTTCATCACGTTTGTATTAGCTTAGTGCTTGTACTAAAATGATGTATGGTTTGTATGACAGCTTGTGAATATATGGCTTGTATGCTCTATCACCATGTTGTCGAGATGATTACTTCCTTTGCTCTGTAATCCTTCCAGTACTTCAATACCTTGTTTAGACTCTTCAGATCAACTCTGTTTGACTTTGGTTTTTCACCTTCAGGATGTCTCAAGGAACCCGTGGCCAGGTTGTTCGTAACCAAGGTCGTGGGAATGATCAGGAGGAAGGCAACCTTCCACCCCCACCCACGATGGCACAGGTTCTGATGGAAGTCGAGAGGAACCGCCGAGACTCTCACCATCTGTTGGAGGTCATTGCTCGCAACACCACTCAGCAGCGCAATGAGTTGGTGTCCCTGAACGACTTCATCCGGCTTCATCCCCCGGTTTTTAGTTACTCCACCGAGCCCCTTGACGCCGATTACTGGCTTCGCAGCATCGAGAGGAAGCTCCAAGAAGGTCGTGTTGCAACTGGTGACAAGGTCAGCTATGCCACCTATCACCTCGAAGGTGCAGCTAGTTCTTGGTGGGAGAACTTTCTGAATATGCGTCCCGTTGGACCACCTGCATCTTGGGAAGAATTCTCCACGTCCTTCCACGAGCACCACATTCCCAAGGGTCTTATGGACCACAAGCGTGAGGAGTTCTGCAACCTCACTCAAGGCAGAAGGACTGTTGACGAGTTCAGTCGTGAGTTCAACCGACTTGCTCGTTACGCTACCGAAGAAGTTTCCACAGACTCCAAGAAGCAAGAGAGGTTCCGTCGTGGCCTCAACGCTGGACTTCGTCGTGAGCTCAACCTTCATGACTTTTCCACCTTCCAGGTCCTTGTCAACAAGGCCATCAAAGCAGAGGCCATGAACACCCCAACGACTTTCGCAAACACCCCAGAGATGATGGTTCATCCAATTCTGGCTCCCAGAAGCGCAAGATCTGGATCCCAAACAGCATGTTCCGCCAGAACAACCCACCGAGGCCATCCTATGTGGCGCCTCGTCCACCAACCCAGTTCCACCCAGCTCCACCAAACAACCCCGCTCCACGCACTGTTTTCGGAGCCTGTTACAAGTGTGGTCAGGCAGGCCACTATTCTCGTGAGTGTCCCTAGAACCAGCTCCAACACCAGAATGCTCCACCCCGTGCCGGAGGCAACAACAGCAACAATGGTCGTGGAAAGCCACCCCAGAAGGTCTACACCGCCAAACCCGCTCCTCCCACCACTCGTGGACGTGTGAACCAGATTGCCGCCGAAGAGACTGATGACACCACCGACTTCATTCTTGGTACGCTCCCAGTCAATTTTGTTCCTACTTCCGTTCTTTTCGACCCAGGAGCATCTCATTCATTCATGTCGGAAAGTTATGCACTTCGTCATGAGTTATCTTTTGTTGAATTGTCCACCCCGATGATTATTCAAACTCCAGGGTCACGATGGCAAACTAATAGAGTAAGCCAAGGTAATCAGATTGTAATTGAGGGTTTAGTATTCCTTGCCTCACTCATAGCCCTCAAGTCTTCAGACATTGATGTCATCCTTGGCATGGATTGGCTATCAAGACAGAATGCCTACCTAGATTGCAAAGGCAAATCCGTGAAACTCACCCACCCTTCAGGCCAAACAGTCAACTATACCTCACCCAGAACAAGAACCCAAGTGCATTCTTTGAATGTACTTCCCCTTCCCGAACTTGAAGATATTCCGGTGGTTCGTGACTTCCCGGATGTTTTTCCTGAAGAGCTGCCGGGAATGCCACCCGACAGATGTGTAGAGTTTATCGTGGATCTTGCCCCAGGAACCGCACCAATTTCTAGACGCCCATACAAAATGGCCCCACGTGAGTTAGCTGAGCTTAAAACCCAACTGGAAGCTTTGTTGGAGAAAGGCTTCATCCGCCCTAGCTCATCGCCATGGGGTTGCCCCGTTCTGTTCGTAACGAAGAAAGATGGAACAGAAAGGATGTGCATAGACTATCGCCCGCTAAATTTAGCGACGATAAAGAACAAGTACCCACTGCCCAGGATCAATGATCTTTATGATCAACTTGCAGGATCCTCTGTCTTCTCCAAGATGGATTTGAGATTAGGTTATCATCAAATAAAAATCCGAAACGAGGACATTCCCAAAACGGCTTTTACTACTCGTTATGGTCTTTACGAGTACACCGTCATGTCCTTTGGTTTAACCAATGCCCCCGCCACTTTCTCACGCATGATGAACTCGATCTTCATGGAGTATTTGGACCAGTTCGTCGTGGTTTACCTCGATGACATCCTTATATACTCGAAGAACGAAGAAGAACATGCCGAACACCTAAGGCTGGTATTGATGAAACTTAGAGAGCATTGCCTGTATGCTAAATTCTCCAAGTGTGAATTTTGGCTACCAGAAGTGACCTACTTAGGCCACGTGATTTGTGCAAAAGTCATTGTTGTGAATCCCGAGAGAGTTCAGGCCGTCCTTGACTGGACTCCACCTGAATCGGTTAAGTTAGTTAGGAGTTTTCTTGGCCTAGCCAGCTATTGCCGTCGCTTCGTCGAGAACTTTTCTAAAGTTGCAAAGCCTCTAACTGAACTCCTCAAGAAAGATAAGAAATTCCTATGGACACCCAAGTGCGAGGAAAGCTTTCAAGAGCTAAAAAGAAGATTGACTTCTGCACCCGTACTTGCACCTCCAGACACCAAAAAGGATTTCGAGATCTATTGTGATGCATCACGGCAAGGGTTAGGATGCATACTTCTGAAAGATCGACATGTGGTAGCTTATGCTTCACGCCAGTTGCGGCCACATGAAGAGAACTATCCTACCCATAACCTTGAACTCGCTGCCGTAGTTCATGCCCTAACAACTTGGCGACATTACCTCCTTGGTAACCATTCCGAGATTTATTCCGACCACCAAAACCTCAAATATATTTTCACCCAGCCAGATCTTAATCTCAGGCAAAGACGCTGGATTGAGTTGATAAAAGATTACGACGTAGTTATTTCTTACACCCCAGGCAAGGCCAATGTCATGGCTGATGCACTAAGTCGTAAGTCGTATTGTAACAACCTCATGTTACAACAGTATCAACCACTTCTTCATGAGGACTTTTGCAAGCTGAATCTTGAGATTGTTCCTCATGGCTATCTTTCTACCTTGGTGGCGAAACCAACTCTTGAGGATCAAATTATAGTTGCCCAAAGGCGTGCACGAGGTGTTCGCCGGATCAAGGAGAACATTGCTAGAGGAGTTGCTAAATGTTTCTCCACAGATAGCAAAGGAACGGTATTCTTTGAAAATCATTTGGTAGTACCTAAGAATAAGGAACTAAGGCAACTCATCCTCAAGGAAGCCCATGACACACCCCTCTCAATTCATCCCGGTAGCACAAAAATGTACCGAGATCTACACCAGAGATTTTGGTGGACTAGGATGAAGAGAGACATTGCTCAATTTGTTGCCGAATGTGATGTTTGTCGTCGCATTAAGGCTGAACATCAAAGACCTGCTGGTACACTTCAACCTTTGTCTATTCCCGAGTGGAAATGGGACAAAGTCGGTATGGACTTCATCACCGGCTTTCCAAAAACCCAGAAAGGAAACAATGCCATCTTCGTTGTCATAGATAGGCTTTCCAAAGTTGCTCACTTCCTTCCGGTTCGCGAGTCTATAACTGCTAGCGAGTTAGCAGACTTGTACATCTCTAGAATTGTATCCCTTCATGGTGTTCCTTTCGAAATCAATTCTGATCGTGGTAGCCTTTTTACCTCTAGATTTTGGGGAAGCTTTCAGAATGCTATGGGAACTCATCTCTCCTTTAGTACAGCTTTCCATCCTCAGTCTAGCGGTCAAGTCGAAAGGGTTAACCAAATTCTTGAAGACATGCTCAGAGCTTGTGTTATCTCATTCGGAAAGAATTGGGAGAAGTCTCTTCCCTTTGCCCAATTTGCTTATAACAATAGTTTTCAATCTAGTCTGAACATGGCTCCTTTTGAACTCCTTTATGGACGACGATGTCGGACACCTTTAAACTGTTCAGAAACCGGTGAAAGACAATTCTTTGGACCGGATATGATCAAGGAAGCAGAAGAGCAAGTTCGCATTGTTCGTGATCAATTGAAAGCAGCCCAGTCTCGTCAGAAAAGCTACTATAATCGTCATCATAGGCAAGAGAGATACAATCTGGATGAGAAGGCTTACCTTCGGGTTACTCCTCTGAAGGGAACCCAACGTTTCGGTATCAAAGGCAAGTTGGCCCCACGTTACATCGGACCTTTCCGCATTATTGCTAAACGTGGAGAAGTTGCCTACCAACTTGAACTACCTCCGCACCTCTCCCGAGTACATGATGTATTCCATGTGTCCCAACTCAGGCGTTGCTTCAAGGACCCTATCCGCGAAGTCGACCATGAAACGCTTGATCTCCAAGATGACCTTTCTTATCGAGAATACCCCGTTCGTATTCTTGATTCCGCAGAGCGTGTCACTCGTCGTCAGAAGATTAGGTTTCTGAAAGTGCAATGGTCACACCACTCTGAAAGAGAAGCTACATGGGAAAGAGAAGACCGTCTCAGTGCCGAGTACCCCACCTTCCTCCCGCAGACTCCTGAATCTCGGGACGAGATTCTGTTGAGTGGGGGCGAGTTGTCAGAACCCTCTGTTAGGTAGTGTGCTAGGATCAAGTAACCTTGCATCATGTCAAAATTTTCAAAGGAAATCAACTTCAAAATCAAAATGGGAGAAGGAACCCCCCCAAATGAATTAATTCAAAAGGCCAGATAAAAATCTTCTCCAAAAATTCATGTTAGATTTTTGAAAAGTCTTATAAATGAGTGTGATCACATATCAAGTGATGTGGGACACATCCCATGCTCATAGATTTTTCAAATATTCAAACAGTGCCTTGGAATTAAAGAAATACCCCTATTTGATTTAAAATTCAAATCTTTTGAATTTTAAAAATGTTGAAAGTTTATGAGTGGCTAGTCTATATTATTATGAGGCCACATAAAAGTTTTCAGCATTTAATAAAATGTTTAGCTATTTATTTTAGCTAAACAGAACAAATGTCAGAAAAGAAAAATAGAAAAGAAGTCAGAAATCCTTACCTGGCGCCCAGGCGAAGTCAGCCCACCCCAGCCCAGCCGGCCCACAGGGGCAGGGGCGTCTTCTTCCCCCTCCCGCGCCTCCAAGCTGCTCGGTGGAATGCCACTGAGCTAGCCGGGGACGACACGTCGCCGTCGAGGAGCTTCCAGGCCTCCCCGTGGCTTCTTCTCGCACCTGGAGACTCCCCGCAGCCTCCGCAGTCCATTCCCCCCCTCCACGAGCTCCCTCCCCTCCTCTCTCGCCCGTTTCGTCGTCGCCCGAGAAGAACTTCGGAGCACCGTCGAGCCCCCGCGTGGCCACCGTGCCCTAGAGCTCAAGCCAGCAAGTCCACCGTGGTCCTCGTCGTCGTCTTCATCGACCTGCGAAAGGAATCGGAGCAGGACGCCTCCACGAGCTCGCTAGCTTCGTCGTCTTCATCGCCGGCTGCCGTGGATCGACTTCAAATTCCGGCAGCTCCAGCGCCTCCAGATAGATTCAGGGTGAGCTCACGGCCGGAACCCCTCACTTCTCCCCCTCATTTGCTTCCTCTAGCCGGATCCGCCATGGACGCAGGAGCTCGTCGCTGCCATGGTCGTCGTCCTCCTTGCTCCAGTGCTCGTCGTGAACCCCCAGTGCACGCGTTTGACTCCTGCACGTGCTAGTGTTCGAACGAGTCCCGAATCAACTCCAACGGTGCACCACAACGTCATCTACGACCTCGCCGGTTCTCTGTTTCCGCCGGAGTCGTCGCCGTCGTCGCTCCCGACCTCCCCGTGACCCCTGTTACTTCCAGACGACGCGGAAGACCTCCAGGAGCAAGCCGGTGCCCTCCGTTTCCCCTCCCGTAGCCGGATTCGCATTCCCGTGCAGTGCCGCCGTGACTCCATTCGCCGGCGTTTAGCCTCCGGCGGGTTAGCCAAACCCCCCCTGTTAATTACTTGGCTAATGACCCCCTGGGTCACTGACCAGTGGGCCCACTGGCTTAATTAAGCCACTGGATTAATTTAACCCACGGGTTAGTTAACCCAGTCACTGACAAGGTGACCCCACATGTCAGCCCCCCCCGCCTGACGTCAGCACTTGCGCAATAAATCAGTTAAATGAATTTTCCACAAATTATTTGAATTAAAAGAATTCCAGAAAATCCAGAAAATACCCCAAACATTGGAAATTCATAGAAAATTCATATTAACTCCAAATTGGACAAATAATATATGAAAAATGATCAGGAGAAAATTATCTTTCCAAATATGCAACTTTCAACTCTGTTTGAGTTGAATTTAAAATGTGATCAGTAGCATTGGCTATTTGATTTAAATGGAATTAAATCAAATTCAAATCAAATATTTTTGCAACTTGAACCATGGCAACATGCTACATTTCAATCACACATCAGAGGCATATCATACACATTTGAAGTTGTTTCAAAATGATCAAACTATATCACATATAACTTGGTTAATGTTGAATTCAAATGTGGAGTTTGAATTTGCAATTCAATTTGCAATATACTCCATTTAAATGGAATGATCAACACATCAGTACCATGAACATCACCCTTTCAATATTATTCATGTGATTGTGCATTGTACATTCTGTTGATCCTATGATTGTCATGTTGCTGATAGACGTGGAACCGGAGCAAGAGGTTGCAACCTTCGTTGAAGAGCCCGAACCCGAACCTCGTCAGCAAGGCAAGCAAACCCCCATTGATCATGTGGATAAAATCCCACTTCCCTCTCATGTCTCGCTTATGCATTGTTTAGGATGATCACCATGCTTCGTTTCTACCGCATAGATGAACCCATTCCTTTGCATGACCTATCATTTTGTCACAGTAGTAAGCAAACCACAATCCTAGCAAATGTAGGAGATGTTTGATATCATGTGGCCCCTGCAATGTTATCGCTTATTGCATGCTTAGTATGATACCATGTTGTACTGTGATGTGAATCGGGATGGGAATGAGCACGTTGATGATGGTAGAAAAGTGTTGGTGAATCGACCCTAATACAAGGTGAACGATGAGAGGCTGTGTAGGAGTACACAGTGGGTTGTCTCGTTTAACACCGCCCTAGTACGAGTTCTTGTGTGGTGATCCAAGATGAAGAGTACAACCACACATTGGGCTCACTGACCCCTCTCAACTTACTAACTCATCCCTTTCGATGTCCAAATGTCGCAATAGTTCGGAGTTCTGGTAGGTCAGTGGCCTGGTTGCTAAGTGAGAGATAGGCTCATCCGAGACCGGCTTATGCACCACGCACACATCACTTGGGTCCACTTCGGTTAACCGGCCGGGTTCACGATTGTGGTAACCAACCCAAGTAGGCGGCTTTCTCGGACTAGATCGGCTATGAGGTAAGAGTTGTGGTGAGCATTCTCGCTGGCACCCCTTGAATGGTGTCGAGATCAAAGGCGGTAAATGATGATCATGTGTGTGTAGCGGTACACCCTTGCAAGGTTAACAAAATTATTCGAATAGCCGCGTCCGCGGTTATGGACTGCTTGGAAAGCTTAGCTTGATTATTAGATAACTTGAATCGGATACTTCTAAAACACACCAAGATAAGTGTGAGTGCTATGGCGTGATTTCTCGTGGGGAAGTCGAGGAAGGCAGCATAGTGGTGTATTGATTGGAGAAAGTAGTGGACTCGTGTACGCTTCTTACCTCAAAGTCTGGTACTCGTAGTTCAGGATTAGCCAAGTCAAAGCTGGCATTTTCTGCAAGTGAACCCCACCTCCCTTTACCTTGATACAGATGCATGACTAGTATAGCTCCTATGTAAGTCTTGCTGAGTACGACTTTGTACTCACGTTTTCTTAATCTATGTTTTAGATGATGCCACTGACCCCGAAGGTGGCTTCTTCATCGAGCTGGACGACTGAAGACCAACTAGTCTAGTCCCAGTCAGACGACTGGTTCCCTCGTGGAGGGCTTTGTGTTTAAATAAGGCTTCTTAAGCCATTTGTTAAACTTGTCTGTACTCAGACATAATTTGCTTCCGCCTGTGTTGTAATGTTGGATCACATGTATGTGATCTCTGTTTGTACTCTATAAGAGTTATAAATAAAATGTACACTTTGTAGAGAATTGCATTGGTACCTGCTGTTCATACAAAGCATGTGTGTTGCGTGTATCTTTATAACATGCATGTCTTTGTATGGGTTTTCGAGACCTTAGTTGTGTTCTGGCTGGCGGTCTTTAATACACCAAGTGGCCCTTAGATGTGCGCAGCTTGGGGCATCGCGATGCGATTGGTCGAGACTCCGTCTCGTGCACACTTTGTGGTATGATCGAGCCCGCCCTAGACCCCGACTAAGTGATCGGGCTGGAGTAAGTCTATGTAAGAGTTTTGAGATAGTCGGTAGTATGGTTGAGGCGACTTGTCTTTGAATATGGGAGTTCACCACCCATATCATTTGACTTGTGTGCGGACGATGATGACCCATCTCAGTTGATCATCCGGCCTGGATGGGATGCCCCTCACGTACGATGGTTTCCGAGAATGTTCAGTGCTTGGCCTTGTCTGCTTAGACAAGTGGGTGCGGTTCTCGGCTCTCCATATGACTATGTCTTAACTGTACTTGCATACGCTAACCCCGGGTCCCGACACAAGTGGGTACGGTTCTCGGATCTCCGTATGATTGTGTTGTAGCGAGGCTTGCATAAGCTAACCCCGGGTCCCGACAGACTTGTTATCAGAGCAGGACTGACTGTAGGATTATCAGCCTTGGCCGAAGTCGAGTCTAGCCTTCTATAGTTATATAGTTACTCTGGGTATATAAGGGAACAACGTAAGGCTTCTTTTTTCTCCTTGCCCTCATCGATCTGAGTTCTGAGTCACCCTTATCTTTTCTACGGGATGATAGGACTAGGCTCATCTATGTCTGAATAGAACATCTCGTTGATTGCCTCCTTATAGCCGTAGGATTGTTTTGGTTGTCCAGAGTCTCCGTATTTTGAGTTCCTTGAAGAAGTTCTGTCCAATTCTTCGAGGTTGTTTCATTTTCCATACCAGTGTAGCCGTTATGCTGCCGAATTTGTTCCGTGTTTCTTTGAATCATTGCCTTTGCATTATAGTCTTCTCCTTCGAAATCATATCCTTTTATCCTTGACTCCATCGTACAACCTGTTATGATTGTTGATTTTTTATCACACAGGATGTTATGTGGAACTCGTAGTGCTGTTCTTCGGAATCGAGACCGTGATCGGAATCGAAATGATGATGAACCTCCAACCCCGCCTTCTGCAGCGGAAATCAAGATGGAAGCTGAGCGGAATAGACATGATCAAACACGCCTTCTGGAGCTCATCGAGCAGAATACCGCCCACCATCATAATGTGGTGGTCAGCATTCAGGACTTCATCCTCCTCAAGCCACCGGTATTCCGATGTTCTTATGAGCCCCTTGAAGCTGATGATTGGCTCCGTTCCATCGAGCGTAAGCTTGACACTTCACATGTTGCTCCCGATGACCGAGTTGTTTTCGCGGTATACTTCTTGGAAGGTGCTGCTCTTTAGTGGTAGGAGAACTATGTTGCAATGCAGCCAGATGATCACATAGTGACTTGGCAAGAGTTATGTGTTGCCTTTCGAGGGTACCACATTCTGGATGAGTTGATGGAGCGCAAGAAGGAAGAGTTCTGCAATCTGAATCAAGGAGAGATGTCCATTTATAAGTATGTGAGGGAATTCAACCGTCTTGCTCGCTATGCCCAAGATGAGATCACCACCGATGCCAGAAAGAAGGCAAAGTTCCGTAAGGGACTTAGCCCCATCCTTCGTCATGATCTCAACCTCATCGAATTTTCCACCTTTGAGGATTTAGTCAACAGATCCTTCAGAGCTGAGCATGGCAATGAAGTTTTCGAGAAGTCTCGCAAACATGCTCTTGAGCTTAACCCTTCTTCCGGTTCACGCCCTCAGAAGCGCATGATCTGGATTCCTAACAGTTTGTTTCCCCAAAATAATCCACCGAGGCCATCCCTTGTGCCGCCTCGTCCACCAGCTCCACCAAACAACCTAGCTCCCCGCACTATTTTTGGAGCCTGCTTTAGATGTGGCCAGCCTGGTCACTATTCTCGTGAGTGCCCCGTCAACCAAAATTCTCCACCCCATGCCAAAGGAAACCCCACTGTTCGTGCCAAGCCACCCCCAAAGGTTTCCACCGCTAAGCCATCCACCTCCGAAAATCTTGGACGTGTGAACCAAATCTCTGTTGAGGAAACTGATAGTACTTCTGACGTCATTCTTGGTACGCTCCCAGTTAATTTTGTTCCCACTTCTGTCCTTTTCGATCCAGGAGCATCTCACTCATTCATGTCGGAGAGTTATGCACTTCGACATGAGATATCCTTTGATGAAATGTTCACCCCAATGATCATTCAAACTCCTGGTTCCAAATGGCAAACTAATAGAGTAAGCCATGGTAATCAAATTGCAATTGAGGGTTTAGTATTCCTTGCTTCACTCATAGCCCTCAAGTCTTCAGACATTGATGTCGTCCTTGGTATGGATTGGTTATCAATACAGCATGCCTTTCTTGATTGTAAAGCCAAGTCCGTTAGACTTACACATCCTTCAGGCCAGACAATAGCTTACTCCTCACCAAGAACAAGAACCCAGGTGCATTCTTTGAATGTTCTTCCCCTTCCCGACCTTGAAGATGTTCCGGTGGTTCGTGACTTCCGGGATGTCTTTCCTGAAGAGCTGCCGGGAATGCCACCCGACAGATGTGTAGAGTTCATAGTGGATCTTGTCCCAGGAACCGCACCAATTTCCAGACGCCCATACAAAATGGCCCCACGTGAGTTAGCTGAGCTTAAAACCCAACTGGAAGCTTTGTTGGAAAAAGGCTTCATCCGCCTTAGGTCATCGCCATGGGGTTGCCCCGTTCTATTCGTAACGAAGAAAGATGGAACAGAAAGGATGTGCGTAGACTATCGCCCGCTAAATTTAGCGACGATAAAGAACAAGTACCCACTTCCCAGGATCAATGATCTTTATGATCAACTTGCAGGATCCTCTGTCTTCTCCAAGATGGATTTGAGATTAGGTTATCATCAAATCAAGATCCGAAGCGAGGACATTCCCAAGACGGCTTTCATTACTCGTTATGGTCTTTACGAGTTCACCGTCATGTCCTTCGGTCTAACCAATGCCCCCGCCACTTTTTCACGCATGATGAACTCGATCTTCATGGAGTATTTGGACCAGTTCGTCGTGGTTTACCTCGATAACATCCTTATATACTCGAAGAACGAAGAAGAACATGCCGAACACCTAAGGCTGGTATTGATGAAACTTAGAGAGCATCGCCTGTAGATAAATTCTCCAAGTGTGAATTTTGGCTACCAGAAGTGACCTTCTTAAGCCACGTGATTTCTACAAAAGGCATTGCTGTGAATCCCGAGAGAGTTCAGGCCGTCCTTGACTGGACTCCACCTGAATCGGTTAAGCAAGTTAGGAGTTTTCTTGGCCTAGCCATCTATTGCCGTCGCTTCGTCGAGAACTTTTCTAAAGTTGCAAAGCCTCTGACTGAACTCCTCAAGAAAGATAAGAAATTCCAATGGACTTCCAAGTGCGAGGAAAGCTTTCAAGAGCTAAAAAGAAGATTAACTTCTGCACCCGTACTTGCACCTCCAGACACCAAAAAGGATTTCGAGATCTATTGTGACACATCACGGCAAGGGTTAGGATGCATACTTCTGCAAGATCGACATGTGGTAGCTTATGCTTCACGCTAATTGCGGCCACATGAAGAGAACAATCCTACCCACGACCTTGAACTCGCTGCCGTAGTTCATGCCCTAACAACTTGGCGACATTACCTCCTTGGTAATCGTTGTGAGATCTATTCTGACCACCAAAGCCTCAAATACATTTTCACCCAGCCAGATCGTAACCTTAGGCAAAGACGCTGGATAGAGTTGATAAAAGATTATGACTTTGGAATTTCTTACACCCCAGGCAAAGCCAATGTCATGGCTGATGCACTAAGTCGTAAGTCGTATTGTAACAACCTCATGTTACAACAGTATCAACCACTTCTTCATGAGGAATTTCGAAAGCTTAATCTCGAGATTGTTCCTCGTGGATCTCTTTTCAACTTGGTGGTGAAACCAACCCTTGAGGATCAAATCATAGTTGTCCAAAGACATGCACGAGGTGTACGCCGGATCAAGGAGAACATTGCTAGCGGAGTTCCTAAATGTTTCTCCACAGATAGTAAAGGAACGGTATTCTTTGGAAATTGTTTGGTAGTACCTAAGAATAGGGAACTAAGGCAACTCATCCTCAAAGAAGCCCATGACACACCCCTCTCAATTCATCCCGGTAGCACAAAAATGTACCGAGATCTACGCCAGAGATTTTGGTGGACTAGGATGAAGAGATACATTGCTCGATTTGTTGCCGAATGTGATGTTTGTCGTCGCATTAAGGACGAACATCAAAGACCTGCTGGCACTCTTCAACCTTTGCCTATTCCAGAGTGGAAATGGGACAAAGTCGGTATGGACTTCATCACCGGCTTTCCAAAAACCCAGAAAGGAAACGATGCCATCTTCGTTGTCATAGATAGACTTTCCAAAGTTGCTCACTTCCTTCCGGTTCGCGAGTCTATAACTTCTAGCCAGTTAGCAGACTTGTACGTCTCTAGAATTGTGTCTCTTCACGGTGTTCCTTTGGAAATCAATTCTGATCGTGGTAGCCTTTTCACCTCTAGATTCTGGGGAAGCTTTTAGAGTGCTATGGGAACTCATCTCTCCTTTAGTACATCTTTTCATCCTCATTCTAGCGGTCAATTCGAAAGGGTTAATCAAATCTTAGAAGACATGCTCAGAGCTTGTGTTATCTCATTCGGAAAGAATTGGGAGAAATCTCTACCATTAGCCGAATTTTCATATAACAATAGTTTTCAATCTAGTCTGAACATGGCTCCTATTGAACTCCTATATGGATGACGATGTCGAACACCACTAAACTAGTCAGAAACCGGTGAAAGACAATTCTTTGGAACGGACATGATCAAGGAAGCAGAAGAGCAAGTTCGCATTGTTCGTGATCAATTGAAAGCAGCCCAGTCTCGTCAGAAAAGCTACTATGATCGTCATCATAGGCAAGAGAGCTACAATCTGGATGAGAAGGCTTATCTTCGGGTTACTCCTCTGAAGGGAACCCAACGTTTCGGTATCAAAGGCAAGTTGGCCCCACGTTACATCGGACCTTTCCGCATTCTTGCTAAACGTGGAGAAGTTGCCTACCAACTTGAACTACCCCCGCACCTTTCCCGAGTACATGATGTATTCCATGTGTCACAACTCAGGCGTTGCTTCAAGGACCCCATCCGCGAAGTCGACCATGAAACGCTTGATCTCCAAGATGACCTTTCTTATCGAGAATACCCCGTTCGTGTTCTCGATTCAGCAGAGCGTGTCACTCGCCGAAAGAAGATCAAGTTTCTGAAAGTTCAGTGGTCACACCACTCCGAGAAAGAAGCCACGTGGGAAAGAGAAGACCGTCTCAATGCCGAGTACCCCTCCTTCCTCCCGCAGACTTCTGAATCTCGGGACGACATTTTTTTGAGTGGGCGCGAGTTGTCACAAACCCAAGTTAGGTAAGTGCTAGGGTTTTATTGTGCCTTTGCATCATGCAAAAATTCAAAAAGAAATTCAAAAATGGGGAAAAGAAAAGCCCTGAGAAATTAATTCAAATGGCCAGATAAAAATATTTTTCCAAAAATCATTTGAGTATTTGGAAAATTCCTATAAATGATGCTGATCATTTAAAAAGTGGTTTGGGAGCAATCCCATGCTCATGGAATTTTCTAAATTTCAAACAATGCCTTGGAAAATTAAATAAACCCCTATTTGATTTAAAATTCAAATGTTTTGAATTTTAAAGAGTGCCAAATTTTATAAATGGCTAGCTCTAGCTTTTATGAGGCCATATAAATTTTTTTGGAATTTATAAAAATACCTAGCTATTTTCTTAGCTAGGTCAACCTATTTACAGAAGAAATAAAAAGAAAAAGGAAATTACAGAAAGAGGGAAGCTTACCAGACGCCCCTAGGCGAAGGCCCACCTTGCCTCGGCCGGCCCAGCCCAGCCCTTCGCCCTGTCATCTTCTACCCCGTGGCTCCAAGCAGCTCGCTGGAGCTGGGGAGTGCGGCAACGAAGCCACCGCGACATCCGCGGGTTCTTGGCCCTCCCCTCTGCCCCAGAGCGTGCCACGCCACTGCAGAAGCCCCCCACACGCCTTCCCCTAGCTCTGGCCCCTCCCTCTCTCTCTCCGGCGAAGTAGCCGAGCACCACCGGAGAGCGAGCCGCCGTCTTCGCGTAGCCAACGTCCTCGAGGAGCCGAGCCACCTTGTCCAGTGTGATCGCCAAGGACGTCTTCGTCAAGATGCAGAGGATCGCGACCCCGGAAGCTCTCTGACTGCCGCATTCATCAACGGAATCTCACAGGACGTCGTGGGCTCCGACGAGGAATTCGTCGCCATTGTTGCCTCTTCGGCCCGCCGTCTTCACGAATCGCTTCGGGGTGAGCCCCTCTTCAAAACCCCACAACCCCCGTGTTAAATTTAGGCCCCCTCCGTCGACCGCCATGAGAGCCGAGCAGGTCACCGCCATGGATGACCTAGAGCTCGCTCCCGTGCCCCTTTCTCCTCCTTGTGGTGTCCATGCAGCTCCTGGAGCCACCAGGAGTCCAACGAGCCACCCAACGCTCAAAATCGTGCACTCTAGCCACCTTCCCGTCAACGCCATTCCACGGCCGCCGCGCAAGTCGACGCCGGCGTCAACTCCGGCCACCCCGGTGACGCCCGTGTGGTGCACGTGATGCGGGTGGGCACGAGAAGCACTTCTGTGCCCTCGGTTTGGCAAGCCGTGGCCGGAACATTTGTCCCCGTGAGCGTCGCCGTCTTGCTGGCTGCCGGCGTTTAAACGCCGGTGGACGCAGACGTGGCCTGTACTTAGGGGGCTAACCCCCCTCCTATTTGACCCCATGGGTCAATGACAGGTGGGGCCAGCCCCCTCTAATTTAATTCAAAATTTTAATTAAAACGGGGTTAACCCCCTGTGACACTGACAGTGGTGGCCCACAGGTCAGCCCCCCCCCCTGACGTCAGCCCCACGTCATGTTGACACAGTGAATAGAAAAACAATTAAATCATTTACAGAAAATCCAGAAAATAGCCAAATCTTTAGAAAATCATAACTAATTCATACTAACTCCAAATTGGACAAATAATATGTCTAAAATTATCAGAAAAATACAAGGATTATGAATATGCAATTTGTTTTCATGTTTGACCATTTGAAACTGGGTGCACAGTAGCAAACATGCATATGGATCCTTTTCAAATTCAAATTTGGATTGATTTTGCAAATGACTTTGCAACACACTTAATTTGAATCGTTTCACCCCCACATCAGAAACATTATCTCAACTATACCACATCACTTCATGATCAACCTTTTCAGATAAACTTTCATGTATTCAAATGCATTTGAAATTCCTCGATAAATCAAATGGAGTTTGAATTTGCATTTCAAATGCAATATACTCCTTTTAAATGGAATGCTCAACACATCAGTACCTTGAACATCACCATTGCAATCTTATTCATGTGATTGTGCATTGTACATTATGTTGATCCTATGATTGTCATGTTGCTATTAGATGTGCAACCGGAATCGGAGGCCACACCCTTCGTTGAAGACACCATTATCGAAACCTCGTCAGCAAGGCAAGCAAACCCCCATTGATCATGTCGATAAAATCCCACTTCCCTCTCATGTCTCACTTATGCATTGTATAAGATGATTACCATGCTACGTTTCTTCCGCATAGATGAACCCATTCCTTTGCATGACCTATCATTTGTCACAGTAGTAGGCAAACCACAATCCTAGCAACTTTAGCAGTTGATTGATATCATGTGGCCCCTGTAATTGTTATTGCTTATTGCATGCTTAGAGTGATACCATGTTGATACTGTTATGTGATTCGGGATGGTAGTGATCATGATGATGATGGTAGAAAGGTGTTGGTGAATCTACCCTAATACAAGGTGAACGATGAGAGGCTGTGTAGGAGTACACGGTGGGTTGTCTCGTTGAACACCGCCCTAAGTCCGAGTTCTTGTGTGGTGATCCAAGATGAAGAGTACAACCACACATTCGGCTCACTGACCCCTCTCAGCTTACTAACTCATCCCCTTCGATGTCCGGATGTCGCAGTAGTTCGGATTTCTGTAGGTATTGTAGCCTAGTAGCCAAGTGAGAGAACGGCTCATCCGAGACCGGCTTTCGCACCACTCACACATCGTCTGGGTCCACTTCGGTAAACCGGCCGGGTTCACGATGGTGGAAGACAACCCAGATAGGCGGCTTTCATGGACTAGATCGGCTATGAGGTAACAGTTGTGGTGGCATCCTCGCTGTCATCTCTTGAACGGTGACACGCAAAAGGCGGTAACTGATGATGATGTGTGTGTAGCGTACACCCCTGCAGGGTTAATAAAACTATTCGAATAGCCGCGTCCGGGGTTATGGACTGCTTGGAAAGCTTCGCTTGATTATTAGACAACTTGAACTGGATACTTCTAAAACTCGCAAGATAAGCGTGAGTGCTATGGTGTGCTTCTCGTGGGGAAGTCGAGGAAGTAACCATAGTGGTGTAATTGGTTGAAGATATGTAGTGGACTCGTGTACGCTTCTTACCTCAAGTCTGGTATTCGTAGTTCAGGACTAGCCAAGTCAAAGCTGGCACTTCTGCAAGTGAAACCCCACCTCCCTTTACCTTGATACATATGCATGAGTAGTATAGTTCCTATGTAAGTCTTGCTGAGTACGATTTTGTACTCCCGTTTGCTTAATCTATGTTTGAGATGAACCCACCGTCCCCGATGGTGGCTTCTACCAGAAGCTCGAAGATTGAAGACTCAGACCAAGACCAAGCTAGTGTAGTCCCAGTCAGACGACTGGTTCCCTCGTGGAGGGCTTGTTTTTAGATAAGGCTTCTCTAAGCCATTTGTTAAACTTGTCTGTACTCAGACCTACTTTGCTTCCGCTTGTCTGTTGTAATGTTGGATCACATGCTTGTGATCTCTGTGTGCGCTCTGTAAGAGTTATTAATAAAGATGTATACATTGTAGAGAATTGCAATGATACCTGCTGTTCATACTAGACATGTGTGCTGCGTGTATGTTTATAACATGCATGTCTTAGTATGGGTTTTCGAGACCTTAGTTGTGATCTGGCTGGCGGTCTTTTATACACCAAGTGGCCCTTAGATGTGCGCAGCTTGGGGCATCGCGATGCGATTGCTCGTGACTCCGTCTCGTGCACACTTTGATGTATGATCGAGCCCGCCCTAGACCCCGACTAAGTGATCGGGCTGGAGTAAGTCTATGTAAGGGTTATAATACAATCGATAGTATGGTTGAGGAGACTTGTCTATGAGTATGGGAGTTCACCACCCATATCATTGAGACTTGTGTGCGGACGATGAGGACCCATTTCAGTTGATCATCTGGCCTGGATGGGATGCCCCTCACGTTCGATGCTTTCCGAGAACGTTCTGTGCTTGGCCTTGTCTGCTTAGACAAGTGGGTACGGTTCTCGGCTCTCCATATGATTGTGTTGTAGCGAGGCTTGCATAAGCTAACCCCGGGTCCCGACAACCGCGCGCGCGAGAGAAAAATCGGGGATGTTTTTGCAAACTGACAACCACCTGGGTTATATAAAGACCACCACACTCCCACCCCTTTCTAGGGTTTGCCTAAGCCAAAATTGCAGCCACCCCCTCCACTTTGCCCCAAAAATACCCAATTTTCGCAATTTAGGCATTTTTTCGTCCAACCCTAGCTCCCTGCGATCTGGACCGTCGGATCGGCCGATCCAACGGCCCAGATCGGCCCTGGCCTCTCACCTCATCTCTCTCCTCCAACTACACCAGCGCACCGCCGCCTCTGGCCGAGGTTACCGCTGCCGGGCGCCACCGACAGCCACCCCGGCGAGGCCACGCCCGCAGCCGGCCCCTTCTCCCTCTCCCTCTCTTCCTCTCCTCTTCGTCGTGCCTCACCGCTCCCCCTCTCAGTGCAAGTCGTGGCCGCGCCTCCGGATGCTCGCAGCCGCGCCGCCGGGCTCCATGGCAAAGGGTGTAAGGCCCGATATGCAGTACTGTTCCAGATCTAGATGTTTCCATCCAGATCGGGGGACGAAGCACATATCGGTCCCACCGCGACATATGACGAAGTCATATGCCCCGGATTTCCAACATGATACAACAACATTACAGATACAAGGATAAAACATCTCATACAATCGGCATGCAACTGCCTCAATACAATACAACAGCGGAAGATACATGTCTTAGTACAGACTACAATCAAATGCCTAGTGGCAAAGAGAAAAGCATCGATCCCATAACCACACGGGTCCAGGCCCTCCGCCGGGATCCGCCTAACTAGTCGTCGTCTAGTCTCCACGTGAAACGTCGATCACCATACCTGTTATCGATCAGAACCCTGGAAAGAGTTTGGAGGTAGTATCATGAGTACAGAGGTACTCAGCATCCAACTGTAGTGGTCATCTGACCCAACAAGGACTTCATCACTCCTCATTCTAGGACAACTAGTAGTTTACGGTAAGGATGGGGTAAGTGGTGAGGTTGCTACCGCACTAGCATTTATGAAGTGGCTAACGATCTAGAGAGTAAGATAAGAAGCCAAGAATTCGACGATGAATCGCCTCCAACAAGTCTGCTATCAACTACTACGCAAACATAACACCTATCCTATCATTGTCCTCCTCTTCGCATCCCGACGAAGAAAAAAGCAGTCAAGGCACACACACACGTTGATCAAGTTATATTAAGATTATCTCAGTTGTTGTTGTCTATGAACAAGGAGTAGGTCTCAAGTCGTCCATAACTGTGGACACGGCTTCTCGAAAATATTTAATCCTGCAGGGGTGTACCAACTGCCCATTACAAGGCTCCGCACGCACGCCCATATCTCTCAGTTGCTACCCATCACAGGAAACCATTTTATGACTTAGTTCCAAGAGATCCGAAACGACAGGTCCCTCTAACTAACAACGAACAAATACGGGTGGCCCCCGGGGATTCGACACCCAATCCAAAAGCTGGCCACGCTCTCGGATCGGACTCTTCCGTCTCAACAGGGTTTGGGTTACTGAGACGCCTCATGTGAGGGCTCGGGCCGTCGCCGGTCAAATGTGTCACAACGGTGATTGGGCGAAACCCGGTGTCGCAAAGGTCGAGTGTCACGGTGGCAAGGGTCGCTCTCCGTCCGGTACGAGATAAGTGGGGGGAAAATAATTGCCGATCGATAAATCGGGGATGCAAACACCGCAAACAAATCAGGCAATCAATCAATTCACACGAAAAACAAAAATTTTAATTTTTATGAAATCTGGGCTGTTACAATACAACACCACCAACAAGGGATCTCGTCCCGAGATCCTGGACGATCCGGGGGAGAGGGAAGGGGGAAAAAGAGAGCGACGATCTTCAACACCACCAACAAGGGACTCTGCTCCATGTCGACGTCGAACTTCGGTCGAGAAACTTTCCACAGGGATACGACATCGTCGAAAATATGAAGTCGTAGGTGTCAAGAGGAGGAACGACAACGATAACCGGATCAAAGGATAGTGTTTTCGACGCAAGTCGTGAAAACACCGACAAAAGGATGGATGGCAATGAATGACCCAGATGATACCCAAAAACGGAGAATCTAATGGTACTATAGGAATTCTCACCTGAGCTCGGAATCGAGACAATACGCTGCAAGAAAGGCATTGTAACGGTTCCGATACTCCACACACTCGAGATCCTAGAGTTTGAAGGGGATAAGGCAAGAATTAAAACACTTACGGCACTTGTCCTGACCAGAGCAAGGGTAAAGAGTAAAAAGAATATTACTCTCCGATAACTAACTTAGTAACTACAAAATAGTTTTTGTCTAGACTCGACTTCGGCCATAGAATGAATCCTACGGTCGGTAAGGCTCAGATACCCAGTTGTAAGGCCCGATATGCGGTGATGTTCCATATTTAGATGTTTCCATCCAGATCCGGGGACAAAGCACATATCGGTCCCACCGCGACATATGACATAGCCATATGCCCCGGATTTCCAACATGATATCACAACATTACAGATACAAGGATACAACATCTCATACAATCGCCATACAACTGCCTTAATACAATACAACAACAGAAGATACATGTCTGACTACAGACTACAATCAAATGCCTACTAGCAAAGAGAAAAACATCGATTCCCATAACCACACGGGTCCAGGCCCTCCGCCGGGATCCGCCTAACTAGTCGTCGTCGAGTCTCCACGTGAAACGTCGATCACCATACCTGTTGTCGATCAAGAACCCTGAAAAGAGTTTGGGGTAGTATCATGAGTACAGAAGCACTCAGCATTCAACTGTAGTGGTCAACTGACCCAAAAAGGACTTCATCACTCGTCATTCTAGGACAACTAGTAGTTTACGGTAAGGAAGGGGTAAGTGGTGAGGTTGCTGCCGCACTAGCATTTGTGAAGTGGCTAACAATCTAGAGAGTAAGATAAGAACCAAGCATTCGATGAGGAATCGCCTCCAACAAGTCTTTCTATCAACTACTTATGCAAACATAACACCTATCCTAACCTTGTCCTCCTCTTCGCATCCCGACGAAGAAGAAGTAGTCAAGGCACACACACGTTGATCAAATTATATTTAGATTATCTCAGTTGTTGTTGTCTATGAACAAGGAGTAGGTCTCAAGTCGTCCATAACCGTGGACACGGCTTCTCGAAAATATTTAAACCTGCAGGCGTGTACCAACTGCCCATTACAAGGCTCCGCACGCACGCCCATATCTCTCAGTTGCAACCCATCACAGGCAAACGTTTTATGATTAATTCGAAGAGATCCGAAACGACAGGTCCCTCTAACTAACAACGAATAAATCCGGGTCGCCCTCGGGGAGTCGACACCCAATCCAAAAGCTGGCCACGCTCTCGGATCGGACTCTTCCGTCTCAACAGGGTTTGGGTTATCGAGAAGCCTCACGTGAGGCCTCGGGCCCTCGACGGTCAAAGGTGGACCAACAGGGAAACCATGTCTCCGCTGGTCCAGGTTGTTTTAAAATTGCGAGGAGATCCACCAAGCACACACACGGGGTTTCAAATGGTAAATCAACTCGGGCCACCACTAGAAATGTTTGAAGCTAGATAGGTAAGAAAAGGGGACCCCATAAAATCCCACACGCGGTTAGGCACGCTCAGTCTTAAAACCAATACCCGGAACTCGGATCCTAAGTGACTCGAATGGAACAAAGCGTCGGGGCGAGATAGCCTAGACCTTCCATCCTTCGTCGAATATAGTCAACATTATAATAATCATATCATCAACAACAATATGAAAATGTGATATCCCAAACCAAGGAGTAACAGGGTAACATCGTAGCATCCTAAGCATGCATACTAAGAAGGGACTAAGCAACGAGCAATAGTAACATAGCAGTACAAGGTTTGCTGGGAGGGGACATGGCTGTATCGGCTGAAAAGAGGATGTAAACATGTGGTAGGATCAAACATCGAACCTAACCTATACTAGCATGCAAACCGCTGGTTGAAATAGAATGGATCATAAGTAATCTATAGTCCTTGCCGGTTGATAAGTCGGGTTCCGAAGGTGTAGTTGACCGCAAGCTCGCATCGTCTCTGAAGGGTACCCGCGAAGCACACAAGACGGTAAACATTGGAAAGCAATCAACGAGAAAGCATATATTACTACGAGGCAAACACTAGCAAGCATCAACAATAAGCAACACGATACAACGCACCTACCGTGGAGAGCGGTAGCTAACAATTTAAGTGGAGTACTCGTCACACACGACGATACCGCACATTTAGAATCGGTTCAAGTTTTTTAGCTACAGGTGATCAACAAAGATTGTTAAAATGGCAAAGCACAGAAACATGGCATAGCACACAAACATGGTAAGAGGTGAAGTATAAATAAACTATCTAATCTAGTCACTTTAAGTGGGGGTAAAACCTATGCATGGCAGCTATTACGGACCCCACGATATTTATTGCATTTCGTACTGTTTTTCCCCTAAATATATTTTATTATTTTTATTACCAAGCAAGAGCAGCATAAACACAATCTACATGCAATTCTAGTCAAGTTACATATAAAGAACATTTTAATCAGAGCAACGGTTAAAAAGTTATTAATTAAATAATTTGACAGTGGAAAGCACTTGTAATTAGCAGGTAAACAAAGTCAAACATGGCAACAAGTAACATTTTATTAATCTACGCGCAAATCGGAGCAACTTTCATGTAGAAAGCGTCTCCATCGGAGCTACCGGTGAAAAGATACGGGCACAACAAAAGCTAATACAATCTGCCAAAATAATAATAAAAAAACCCTAGAAGAAAAAAAACTAAACGGGACGAAATAGAGGCAATCAGGCCCAACAGGAAAAAAAACAGACAAAACAAAATAAGAAAAAAAAGGAAGGCCGGCTCTCACCACTAGGCCTTGGCCCAACTCACGGGAGGCTGGCAGGCCACTGGAGGCGCCTGGGCTGGTTTGGAGCGGCGTTTGGGCCGGCCCAGTCGGGCGACAGGGGGGGCACGAGAGCTCCCTCCCGATCCGATTGGCAGTGGGGGCGGCGCCGGCCACCGGTGGTGACTTGGTGCGGCGGCGGGGTTGAGGTGGCCGGGACCTGGCGGAGGGTGGCGCGGCCTCGCGGTGGCCGGAGGCGATGCTGGCAGGCGGCGGCGAGGTCTGCGCCTAGCGCGGGCGGAGCGGCTCCATGGCGGCTCGGGGACTGGAGCTCCGGCGGTTCCAATGACAGCGGCCGGCACGATCTACACGGAGTGGTGTGTGTGACATCCTGGCTTAGTAGGAATGAAAGACTACTCATATCAACAAGGTGCACCTTCTATTCCGGGAGCCCAGATCCAAAGAACTCCAAAGTTAAGCGTGCTTGGCTTGGAGCGATTTGAGGATGGGTGACCTACCGGGAAGTTGTTCCCGGGTGCACATGAGTGAGGACAAAGTGCGCAGGAAAGACTAGTGTTGGTCTGTGGGGACAGTCTAGATCCCGCCAGGCGTACGCCGGGAACCGGTGGGTGTGTCCGGGGCGTTACAAATGGTATCAGAGCCGACCCTTGCGGTTATACGGGCGTGTGTCGGTCAGTGCGCGAACATGTGGGACATGTGTCGGCACTGGACGCACAGACGTATGCCAAAAGGGAACGTTCCTGTGGGCCGATGAGGACATCGGTTCCTTTGAGTGGGTGTGTGTGACATCCTGGCTTAGTAGGAATGAAAGACTACTCATATCAACAAGGTGCACCTTCTTTTCCGGGAGCCCAGATCCAAAGAACTCCAAAGTTAAGCGTGCTTGGCTTGGAGCGATTTGAGGATGGGTGACCGACCGGGAATGTCACAACCCCAAGTTAGGTATGTGCTAGGATCAGAGGTACCTTGCATTCATGCAAAAATTTCAAATTGCAATTCAAAAATGGGGAAAAGAAAGCCCTGAGAAATTAAATCAAATAGCCAGAGAAAAATCTTTTTCCAAAAATCATTTGAGTATTTGGAAAATTCCTATAAATGGTGCTGATCATTTTAAAAATGGTTTGGGAGCAATCCAATGCTCATGGAATTTTCTAATATTCAAACCGTGGCTTTGGAAATTAAATAAAACCCTATTTGACTAGAAATTCAAATTATTTGAATTTCAAAAATGCCCAAAAGTTATGAGTGGCTAGCTCTCTATTTTATGAGGCCACATAAAAATTTGGGGCATTTAATAAAATGCCTAGGTATTTTGTTTTCTAGGCAGAACCAATAGAACAGAATTAAATAAAAAGAAAAGAGAAAGCAGAGAGCTTACCTCTCGCACCAGGCGAGGCCCACCTCCTTGGCCCCGGCCCAGCCCACCGAGCCACCTTGTCTTCTTCCTCCCCGCCCCTCCAAGCACCTCGCTTGAGGGCAGAGCACGGCGAAGACGCCACAGTGACGTCCAGGCCCTTCTAGACCTCCCCCTCCCTCTCTCTTGTGCCACGGAGTCGCGCAGAAGCCCCCCCCCCCCCCGCACCCTAGCTCTCTCCCAGACCCTCTCCTTCCCCTCCGACAACGAGAAACCGAGCACCCACGAAGCACAGCCGGAGCGCGGCGACGCCCCGACGTGGCCACCATGCCCCCCTCGCCGAGCCGAGCTGTCCAGTGCATCCGCTATCGTCGTCTTCGTCATCTCCCGCACAGAATCGAACCGAGGAGCTCCCCAGGCGTCGCCCGTGTCTTCGAGTTGCCGCCGGCCGCTGACGACCCCCAAGTCGATTTCGACGCCGTGCTGCTTTCCCCGCCCCCTTCGTCCTCTCCATCGCCACTGGTGAGCTCCCAGCTCCATTTCCCCCCATCCGTGCGTGTCCCCGGGCTCTCTGTGCTAGTCCGCCATGGACAATGTCTCCGACCGCCGCCTCCCGACGTCGAAGCCATGGCCTGGAGCCTCCCCCTCGAACTCCTCCTAGTCGAGACGACGCGCGACGTCGCGGGATTCGTCCCAGTGCCCCCAGCCTCCTCCCCGTGTCCCGTAACGCCGTTCCGGTAGAGCGCCGCCGCGCACTGGACGCCGGCGGCTAACCGCCGGGCACTTAGGAGTTAACCCACCCCTAATCACCCCCTAATCCCACTGACTCGTGGGCCCAAGGCCACTAACTAACCCCTGGTTAGTTTAACTAACCGGGTTAATTAACCCCCCCCCCCACTGACAGCCCGGACCCACGCGTCAGCAGCCCCCTGACGTCACCCTGGCGTCAGGCTGACGCAGTAAATCAGTTAAATGGTTTATTTAATTCCAGAAATTCCAGAAAATACCCCAAACTTTGGAAATTCATAGAAAATTCATCCTAACTCCAAATATAGCAAATAATATGTCTAAAATTATCAGAAAAATACAAGGATTAAGAATATGCAATTTTTTTTTCATGTTTGACCATTTTAAAATGGGTGAACAGTAGCAAACATGCATATGGACCCTTTTCAATTTCAAATTTGGGATGATTTTGCAAATGATTTTGCAACACCCTTATTTCCAATGGTTTCACCCACACCTCAGAAAAATTACTTCAACTATACAACATCACTTCATGATCAAACTTTTCAGATGAACTTTCATGCATCCAAATGCATTTGAAATTCATCGATAAATCAACTGGAGTTTGAATTTGCATTTCAAATGCAATATACTCCTTTTAAATGGAATGCTCAACACATCAGTACCTTGAACATCACCATTACAATCTTATTCATGTGATTGTGCATTGTACATTATGTTGATCCTATGATTGTCATGTTGCTGATAGAAGTGGATTCGGAGCTCGAGATCACCCCCTTCGTTGAAGACTCCATTATCGAAACCTTGTCAGCAAGGCAAGCAACCCCCATTGATCATGTCTATAAAATCCCACTTCCCTCTCATGTCTCGCTTATGCATTGTTTAGGATGATCACCATGATAACGTTTCTACCGCATAGTTGAACCCATATGCTTTGCATGATCTATCATCTTGTCACAGTAGTAAGCAAACCACAATCCTAGCAGATGTAGGAGTTGGTTGATATCATGTAGCCCCTGCAACTGTTACTGCTTATTCCATGCCTAGTGGTATAATGAGGTTTCTTATGATGTGAGTCGGGATGACAAACATGGTGTTGATGAAAGTGAAACGTGTTGGTGAATCTACCCTAATACAAGGTGAACGATGAGAGGCTGTGTAGGAGTACACAGTGGGTTGTCTCGTTGAACACCGCCCTAAGCCCGAGTTCTTGTGTAGTGATCCAAGAAGAAGAGTACAACCACACATTGGGCTCACTGAACCCTCTCATCCTAGTACCTCACCCCGTTCGAACCCCAAGAGTCGCAGTAGTTCGGAGTTCTGGTAGGGCTGTGGCACGGTCTGCGAAGTGGATGAACGGCTTTTCAAGACCGGCTTGGGACCCTGTACACATCGTTTGAGGCTGTACTGGAACCTCGGCCGGACTTCCATACGGATCCCCCTCAGATAGGCGACTCTCTGGACTAGAACGGAGCTGTGGGCGAAGTGTTGTGGTGGCATCCTCGCTGTCACCTCTTGAACGGTGACACGCAAAAGGCGGTAACTAATGACACATGTGTGTAGCGGTACACCATTGCAAGGTTAACAAAACTATTCGAATAGCCGCGTCCGCGGTTAAGGACTGCTTGGAGAGCTGTGCTCGATTATTAGACAACTTGAACTGGATACTTCTAAAACTCGCAAGATAAGCGTGAGTGCTATGGTGTGCTTCTCGTGGGGAAGCCAAGGAAGTAACCATAGTGGTGTATTTGGTTGAAGAGATGTAGTGGAATCGTGTACGCTTCTTACCTCAAGTCTGGTACTCGTAGTTCAGGACTAGCCAAGTCAAAGCTGGCACTTCTGCAAGTGAAACCCCACCCCCCTTTACCTTGATATATATGCATGCGTAGTATAGTTCCTATGTAAGTCTTGCTGAGTACGATTTTGTACTCACGTTTTCTTAATCTATGTTTTAGATAAACCCACCGACCCCGATGGTGGCTTCTAATCGAAGCTCGAAGAATGAAGACTCCGACCAAGACCAAGCTAGTGTAGTCCCAGTCAGACGACTGGTTCCCTCGTGGAGGGCTTGTTTTTAGATAAGGCTTCTCTAAGCCATTTGTTAAACTTGTCTGTACTCAGACCTACTTGCTTCCGCTTGTTTGTTGTAATGTTGGATCACATGCTTGTGATCTCTGTGTGCACTCTGTAAGAGTTATTAATAAATATATATACTTTGTAGAGAATTGCAATGATACCTGTTGTTCATACAAGGCATGTGTGCTGCGTGTATGTTTATAAGATGCATGTCTTTGTATGGGTTTTCGAGACCTTAGTTGTGATCTGGCTGGCGGTCTTTTATACACCAAGTGGCCCTTAGATGTGCGCAGCTTGGGGCATCGCGATGCGATTGTTCGAGACTCTGTCTCGTGCACACTTTGATGTATGATCGAGCCCGCCCTAGACCCCGACTAAGTGATCGGGCTGGAGTAAGTCTATGTAAGGGTTATAATACAATCGATAGTGTGGTTGAGGCGACTTGTCTATGAGCATGGGAGTTCACCACCCATATCATTTAGACTTGTGTGCGGACGATGAGGACCCATTTCAGTTGATCATCCGGCCTGGATGGGACGCCCCTCACGTTCGATGCTTTCCGAGAACGTTCTGTGCTTGGCCTTGTCTGCTTAGACAAGTGGGTACGGTTTTCGGCTCTGCATATGATTGTGTTGTAGCGAGGCTTGCATACTAGATCCCGCCAGGCGTACGCCGGGAACCGGTGGGTGTATCCGGGGCGTTACACAGAGGAGGTAAGGGAAGGAGAGGAGGGTGGCACAGGGAAGGAGAGGAGGGACGAGAGGGAGGCCACGGGTGTGGCAATGGCTCGGGCTGCCGGCGGCGGCCAGTTGCCCACGGGCGGCACCTGCATCCAGGAGAGAGAGAGAGGAGAATCTTGGGGGCGAAGTGGCGACGTCTTGGCCGTCAGATCGCGAGATCTGACGGTCCAGATCCATTGTGCTGATTTCCAGATTTGTGAGCTAGGGTTTTGGACGAAAAATGGGGTAATTTTCTAGATCTGGGAGGTTAGGGGCTGCCTAGGTGCTTAGGGAAAACCCTAAGTGGTAGGTGGGAGTGTGGTCTTTATATAGCCCAGGTGGCTGGCAGTTTTCAAAAACATCCCCAGTTTTTCTCTCGCGCGCACGGTGCTCACGTTTCTGACCGCCGGGGGTCCGCAGGACCTCCGATTCGGGTAAAAATTCGAACTTCCCGACCAGCGCGTCGAGCTGGCGGCGTTCACCTCGCGCTGGAACCGTTCCGAGAATACTTTCCGGCACGCTATAAAAATAACCCGTTTAATTATTAAACGGGGTTTTTCGTTCCGTTGGCTGCGGCTGGTCTCGTACGGTTTTCGCGACGGTGATCGGGCGAAACCCGGTGTCACAAAGGTCGAGTGTCAGGGTGGCAATGGTCGGTCTCCGTCCGGTACGAGATAAGAGGGGGGGAAATAATCACCGATCGATAAATCGGGGATGCAAACACCGCATACAAATCAGACAATCAATCAATTCACACCAAAAACAAAATTTTTAACTTTTATGAAATCTGGGCTGTTACACACAGCGGACATCTCCGCCACCCCATCAAGACCACTCGAGCTATAGTCATGCCAAGACCGATACTACGATAACGGCCAAGTACAGCGCCAGCGCCAAAGGAGTCGACGATCCAGAGGAACGGCGAGGGGCCTCTATGAAGGAATCCCACTCGACGAACTGCGACGCGCAGTGGAGGACTCGCAAATCTTCCGACAACCCACCACCGCCTGGGCACCCGCCGCATATCAAGATGATGACTACAGGATCGAATCCAGCGATCAGCAGAACCACCGCCAAGGCAGAAGGAATCGACGACCCAAAAGGCGCGCATGGGATAACTATGGCAGGGCCCCAATGAACGAGCCACATCACGCAGTCGCGCAACCGACGACCACTCGACGACACGCCGTCGCACGAGCATTTGCCGCCAACCAAGACAGCGACTCCGAGACACCTGTAGGCGAGTACTACGACCCAGATCGAAGGTCGGATGAATTCGCCAACCTCATCAAGAACCAAGACATGAGTCGAGGAATCGAAACCGATCCTCGCTTCCACGAACACCCGGAGGATTACGAGAAGATATTCAGAATCTCAAGAAGGAAGAGGTACGCCGGATCTAGAAATATCACGGCTAGAGAGCAGCTAGCAGGACCCTGCACGATCCACAACTTCGAGGATGACTGGGGACGCGTCAGGTCAGGCCACACTTTGAGAAAATGCCGCCTGCTCAACGAGCTAGCCGACGACCTCAAGAAGGAGAAGCAGAAAAAAGACAGACGCAAGCAACGACACGAGCAATCGCCGACCTCAAACCCGGAAGGACGTCATAGCCCGTCGCAAGCATAGGTGATCATGATCCAAGAAGGAAGGGCACCGCAAGCACAATGCGACGCCCAAACCCTGCAGGTCAGAGCAGCTGAGAGCATAAACATAGTCGAAGTCAACCAATTACATGGCACGGAGACCAGCATCACTTTCTCACAGGACGACCATCCACCCGTAGTCCCAAGACCGGGGCATGCGCCCCTAGTGCTCGATGCACAAATCGGAGGATACGACATGGATCGGGTCTTCATGGACGGAGGCAGCAGCATGAACATCATCTTCGCCAGCACCCTGCAAAAGATGCTGATCCCACGATCAGTATGGAAAAAATCAAGCACCGAGTTGCACGGGGTAGTCCCAGGAGAAGTAGCCACATCCCTCGGAGTCATCGAACTCGAAGTCGTCTTTGGCAACCGACGTAACTTCTCAAAGCACGTCCTCGAGTTCGAGGTACTCGACTGGCAATCGCAGTATCACGCCATACTGGGACGGCCAGCACTCGCGCAATTCATGGCGGTCTCACACTACGCCTACCTCAAGCTCAAGATGCCACGATCATCAGGAGTCCTCACGATCAACGGAAGCTTCATAAAATCAGATCAATGTGACCGTGACTTCCACAGAATCTCCGACACATTCGGAGCCAAACAAGAACTCAGAGAAATAGCCATGACGACGGACAAGAGTACCTTCCAATTGGTGAACCGAAGCGAATCCAGGGAGTACGGACGTGACTTCAGCATCGACAGCGACACTGTCACTCACCAAGTGCACCCGAAGGACCCGGACAAAACAGTCCGCGTGTACGCCCACGTACCAGAGGAGCACGCGGCGGATCTTGTCGCTTTCCTTCGAGACGAGTGGGAAATATTCGCCTGGTGCCCAGCCGACATGCCTGGGATACCACGCGAATTCGCGGAACACACCCTGCGCATCAAGACAAACACGAGGCCAGTGAAGCAAGCGCTGAGACGATTCTCGGAGCCCAAGCGCAGAGGAATCGGGGAGGAAGTCAACCGGTTACTCGACGCTCAGTTCATCCGAGAAATGAAGAAAGCCACCTGGATAGCCAACCCAGTGCTGGTGCCGAAGAAAGACACGACCGTGCTGCGCATGTGTGTCGACTACGGACCAGTCAACAAACATTGCCCGAAGGATCACTTCCCCCTGCCTAGAATCGATCAGATAATCGACTCAACAACAGGGTGCGATCTACTCTCCTTTCTTGAGGCTTATTCAGGATACAACCAGATCAGGATGAAGGAAGAAGACGAAGAGCACACATCGTTCTTCACCCCGTATGGAGTATTCTGCTACAGGACCATGCCCTTCGGGCTCAAAAACGCATGCGCCACTTACCAACGAATGATGCAGGCCTGCCTAAAGGAGAAAATCGGAAGAAACGTACAAGTCCACGTGGAAGACATCGTCATCAAGACCTACAAAGCAGCCACATTACTGGACGACTTGCGCGAAACCTTCGCAGCGCTCAACAAATACAGAATCAAACTCAACCCAAAGAAGTGCGGATTCGGCGCATCGGCGGGAAAACTGCTTGGCTATATGGTCTCTGCCCGCGGAATCGAGGCAAACCCAGAGAAAGTCCAAGACATCACCCGCATGCAAAAACCAACCGACGTCAAAGGAGTACAGCAACTCACTGGAAAACTCACAGCCCTAAGCCGCTTCATCAGCAGGCTAGGAGAACGCACACAGCCTTTCTATCAACTGCTCAGGAAAGGGGAGAAATTCGAGTGGACATAGGAAGCCCGCCAAGCATTAGCGGACCTGAAAAAGACACTCTCGACCCCACCAATCCTGGCGGTACCCAAGGAACGAGAGAAGCTATACCTCTACGTGGCAGCACGCAGCAGTGTAGTAAGCACAACGCTCGTCATCGAATGCACAGAAGAAGGCAAGGTCCAGAGCATCCAGAGACCAATCTACTTCCTCATCATGCTCCTGACCAAATCCCAGCAGCGGTACCCGCACTATCAGAAGCTACTACTGGCCATCGTCATGACCTCAAGAAAGGTGTCCCAATACTTCGACGAGCACCCCATCACAATCGTGAGCAGCATGCCACTCGCCGACATACTCAACAACCCTTGAGCAACCGGGCGAGTCGCCGAGTGGAACATCGATCTCAGCCCACGAGACCTACAGTTCAAGCACCCAAGAGCCATCAAAGCCCAAGTACTCCCAGATTTCCTGGTTGAGTGGACAGAGGTTCAAACACCAGGCCCCCCAGACCTATCAAGCTCATGGTCAATGTTCTTCGATGGATCCAAAAGACAACAAGGAGCTGGGGCAGGAGTTGTACTCATCTCCCCCAAAGGAAGAAAGCTGAAATACGTCCTCCAGATCAGCTTCACTCACGCCTCCAACAACGAAGCAGAATACGAGGCACTCCTCCATGGCATGCGCATGGCCAAAACATGCGGAGCCACTCGCCTCATAATTTACGAGGAAGCCAATCTCGTCGTCCAGCAGAAAAATGAAAAACTGCAACGCAATAGCCGACAACATGGCGGCCTACCAAAAGTTCTACAACGAACTCGAAGGAAATTTCGACGGTTGTGAGCTCAACTACATCACCAGGTACAAAAACACAGAAGCTGACGAGCTGGCGAACATCGGTTCGACCAGGGCGCCTGTACCACCCGGCGTTTTTCTCGAAAGCATCAACCGGAGGTCCATCAAGGTGCAGGCAACAACACCTGAAGCAGTTGTGGATGGCGAGGACGCAACAGAAACAGCGCAGGTGGCAGCAACAACCTTATCAGAAGGCACAAGTACCAGCACATCCGACAGCACAGCCCCGACAGAGTTCGAAGGACCTGTCTGGACGAAACCGTTTCTCTGATTCCTAATCGAAGGCCCGCTACCACAATACGTGGCCGAAGGACGACGCATCAGCCGACGATCCAGGGCATTCACGGTGATCAACAGATAACTATATAAGCGCAACATCACCCAGATACTCCAAAGGTGCATTGACGAAGAGGACGGCAAAGCCCTATTACTTGAAATCCACGAAGGCACCTGTGGGCACCACGCGAGCAGTCGAGTGCTCGTGTCCAAAACATTCCGAGCTGGGTTCTACTGGCCCACAACCATGAAAAACGCAGAGGAAATCGTGCGACGTTGCGTCGCCTGTAAAAAATTCGCCAATAGGCCACACGCTCCCGCATCAGAGCTCAAGACCATACCACTATCCTAACCATTCGACACCTGGGGACTCGACATGGTGGGCCCACAAAAGAAATCATCAAAGGCCGGAAGGACACAGCTGCTCGTCGCAGTCGACAAGTTCACCAAATGGATCGAAGCAGTGCCCATCACCAGCTCTACAGCTCTCACGGCTGTCAACTTCATCAAGTCGATCATCTTCAGATTCGGAGTGCCACACAACATCATCACGGAGAACGGCACGAACTTCACGGCCGTAGAATTTCAGAACTTCTGCGAAGAATTGGGCATCAAAATCAATTATTCATCAGCCGCGCACCCACAGTCCAACGGCCAAGTGGGAAAAGAAAACGGCCTTGTCTGTGGGAGAATCAAGAAACGGCTCCTCGCACCACTCGAGCAAGCCGCCGGCAACTGGGTAGAAGAACTCCTCGCGGTCCTATGGAGCTTACAAACCACACCAAACACTGCGACCCAATACACACCCTTCTTCATGGTGTATGGGGCAGAGGCAGTCCTACCACATGACCTCAAGTTCGCAGCACCCCGGGTCACCGGATACGAGGAAGAAGAAGCAGAAGAAGCACTACAAGACGACAAAGATACGGCTGACGAAGCAAGAGACACAGCCCTGACAAAATCAGAAATGTACCAAGACAAACTACGTACCTACCAAAGCAGTCGACTGCGCACTAGAACCTTCAACAAAGGTGACCTAGTCCTATGACTAATACAAGAGAAGGTCCACAAACTTGCCCCTCAATGGGAAGGACCATTCAAAATCTCAGAAGTCATCAGAGGCGGCGCCTACAGGATCAAGAACCCAAAGACAGATGAGTACGTGGGCAACCCATGGAACATAGCAAACTTGCGACTGTTCTACCCATAACCCCTATCGGTCGGACATGACTGGTAACTCATGTAAATCGGGGGCTGAAGAGTTTCCCAAATACTGCCATCTCAAAGCACTCGGGGGCTGACGAGGACACTCCCCCCAAGCAACTCTATCGCCTACACGATCTTAACCGAAGCACTCGGGGGCTGAAGAGCAAACTCCCCCCCCGAGCAACTCTATCGCCTACGCGATCTTAATCACTCGGGGGCTGAAGAGGAAACTCCCCCCCCGAGCAAACTCTATCGCCTACGCGATCTTAATCACTCGGGGGCTGAAGAGGAAATTCCCCCCCGAGCAACTCTATCGCCTACGCGATCTTAATCACTCGGGGGCTGAAGAGGAAACTCCCCCCCGAGCAATTCTATCGCCTACGCGATCTTAATCGAAGCACTCGGGGGCTGAAGAGCAAAATCCCCCCCCCCCCGAGCAACTCTATAGCCTACGCGATCTTAATCACTCGGGAGCTAAAGAGGACCCGAGAAATTCTATCGCCTACGCGATCTTAATCGAAGCACTCCGGGGCTTAAGAATAAAATCCCCCCGAGCAACACTATCGCCTACGCTATCTTTTTCATGAAGTACTCGGGATCTCGAGTACAAACCCCACCCGAGAGACGACCATCAACGCTCCAATGACATCCGAGCACTTTTGAAGAAACTTTGGAGGAAGCACAAGCTCATTTAGTCTTCACCTGATCGCCAACGATCACCTAAAGACTCGGGGGCTACTCCCATCGGGAGCGCCGCCGCGCACCAGATAAAAGACAACAAAGGAAACAAATTTTAGACTACGCTTGACCCTTCGACTCAAGCATAGCCTCTGGGGCTACTCCCATCGGGAGCGCTGTCGCGCACCCGATAGAACCCACAATACCAAGTATCGGATGGACTCAAAGACAGTTCTCAGCCGCAAAAGACTCGAACATAATTCTCAGTTCCAAAAGGATTCGAAGACAGCTCCTGATGGTCAAGACACAATTTTCGTTGGCATAAAGGCCCAAATATAAGTTCATTACAAAGGATAAAGTACAGTTTACATCATAGATATCATCTTCAGTACAAAAAAGACTCAACTACATTTGGATAGAAGACAGCTCCTGTTACAAGAGGAAATCACCCAATGAATTATGACTTCTACATGTGTGCCCATGAAGGGTAATCGACTCTAGTACAAGAGCATCATCACAGACAAAGTAGGAGTGGCAGCAGCAAGCTCATGATGTCAATGACATAACAAAAGGTGAAGCTGGACTTATTTGCGGAGCCATTGGGGACGCTGCTCCACCCGCTTCTTCTCCTGCTCCTCTAGCTTCTTCTCCATCCCCGCCCAAGCTGCCGGCGAAGATGACGCCGTTGCCTCCAGTTCTACAAGGTCGCCTGCCGCACTCATTTAACCGGTGGCTTGACATCGAGGTCTTCTTCAGAGGCAGAAGAGGAAGCAGTTGAAGACGCAGGCGAAGGACTCCTCGACCTTATGGAGCTGTCGCTGCTCGACTCCTACCCATGCGGACCCATACTATTGCCACTTGGATCGAATGCGCGGACAGTGACAGTGCCCTCACTGTCAAAGCGATAGCTGAGCATATCACCATCTCGCAAATTCAACCGCCGAGCAAACAAACTCCAACCAGAGCCAAGGAAAATCAAGCGAGAGCTATCAACCTCCACGTCAACATAAGAAGGAGACCGACAGCTCCCTTGAAGGTGCAAAAGCAAGCCATCCAAGCCACGTTCAGAGACAATGGCAGAAAAAGCAGAGGGAAGAAGGATGCGATTGGCACTTTGGCAACGAACACGTAAAATAAAATCATAGCGCCAGAATCCCTCCTCCAAGGGAGAGGAGGAAGGCACTGGCGCCACATCATGGTGACAACCGTGGCAAGAGCGTGGTGCGCGGCCACCATGGCTACGACGAACACGGCCACGGCCAACACCTCGCCGGGGAACCATGAGCAGAAGAAGAGATGAAGGAAGAGCCAATGCAGCGAGTTGGATAGAGGCGTGGAAGAGAAAGGCCTATTTATAGAACAATAATCCTCAAAGCACAGAGAATCCAATACGACAGCAACAATTAATCCAAAGACCAAACGTCCCAGCCGTCTCGGAATCCAAGACAAAGATTCTTTCCCATGGGATGCACCGTACGCAAGACGCGTCAATTCGCGTGCGTTTCCAACGCGCGTATGGGAAACTCAACCGGCGCCTGCCGCACGCCACAGCGGCCATTATTATGACCGGTCCTAAAGACGTGACGGTTCACTGGCAGATACATCGCTACCCCTGATAAGCGGCGAAGAAAACCAAACAGACATCAAAACCCTGAGATTCCAACTCTCAGATCTTTTCCCCAAGGAAGAAAAATATCTTACTCCCATCGGGAGCGTACATCATAAGAGTCCCGGGTGCTCCCTCACCCAAAGGTCAGCCACGTGCTCGAGTGAACACTCGCACTTATGAGAGTCTCGGGTGGTCCCTCAACCCGACGTAAGACAAATAAATATTCGCCAAGACCACACAGCGCTAAGAGTCTCGGGCGCTCCCTCACCTGAAGAGCCGAAATGGCGTTCGAGTGATTACTAGCGTAAGAAACCCCGACTGAGCACTCGAAAAGAAAGCTCCTCGGGTGAACGAGTGAACAGCTCGCTTGATGTTTTGTTCCAAGCGGGTGCAATGCTATAAGGCTCCGCGCCTCAAAAACACACATTCCTGGAACAAGATACACTGTGCCTAGATGCCACGCAAGATAAGCGTGTAGGTAAGACCCCGCTGCAAAGTACGGGCGGGCTGGGACTTGACGAAGAGCGATTTCACTCCCAACCTTTCCCATGCGCAGAGCATGATAGAAAATCCGGGCGTACGCTCCTTAGGCTACACACATTACTGGCGGCAAATGAACACCGTAAGACCTAAAGCGGCCGGACTTTTGCTCGACACCAGTGTTCCAAGCTCACGTAGAGGGACGTGGGTTTGATTGGGCTACTGTGGTATTTTCCCTAGTGCAATTCACCAAGGCTCGACCTGTCGACTCCTTGGGCCCTTTCAGCTTAGCATCCCTCGAAACAGGTTTTTGTCATGGCACCAGACTGCCAGCGACCCACGGATGAACCGTGCATATCAATGAACGACAAATGAATGTACTCGAGTCCCTGTGCGACTCTACGAGTCCCCCAGGAACTCGGGGGCTACTGACGAGGGGATGACCCCACGACTCCTACGGATGAGCCTACCTGGTGTCCATGAAGGGAGAAGGCCCATGAAGATACGGCCTCGGCCCATTAGTCGGCACCGACGTACAAGTCCTCGACTCACAAGGAAGGTGCGAAGACCTGCCGTACAGAGCAAGCTAGGGTTAGGAAAGTTTACCTATACACGTAGATGAACTCCCCGAGACCTAGCCCGGTATATAAGGGCTAGGAGGGGCGACGCGAAAGACATCGAATCTCACCTGTAACCCTAGACTTGAGCGCTCCAGCCTTGGCCTCCACTGTAATCGCATCTTCCCAATCAATAATATCGAGCAGGAGCGAGCCTTCCTGTTTGCCGAAGAGCTGTCGTCCAACCTGTGCATCTCATGACTAACCCAGGGTCCCTGACCATGGGATTTCCGGGGTTGATCCCCGTCAGCCGCCGCCTCCCAGACCTTGCCTTCGACCCGGATTCGGCGGGTCCCCACTCCACCGCCGCCGTCCAGGCCTCCCCTGACGCGCCTCCTCGCTGCTCGCCGGCAACGAGTCCGACGCCGCCGCCGCCTGCCTAGCCGGGATCGGGAGGTCCCAACCGGCCTCCTCCAACCGCCGCCGGATCTGGGCCGGGACGCCCTAGCCGTCCCACTCCACCCGAGCAGCCTAGGCCAGCCTCGCCCAGCTAGGCCAGATGGGCCGGAAATTGGCCCATGGGTGACAACAAGTCCGAGCCACCCTTTCCCCCCCTTCATGTGCTTTTCTTTTTGCGACAACAAGTCTGCAGAATTGTGTGCTATATTCAATTTTGCGAGTAGTTTTGCGGTAAATCTATAGCTCGGATTGCGATGCGCCCAAAATGAAAATTGCTTAGAATTGTGTGTACTTCAATCCATATTTTGTGAGCATTTTGATTCGAGGCCATCTTGATGTTGCAAATCTGTGTTGAAGTGGGCATCAGGCCGTTAATTGCTATTATTTCCTGTTAAGTGCTACTGTTATTATTTTATTGCAAGTTTGCATGATGATTGTGACACATCCATGAGGCCTATTGCATTGATTATTTTTCCTGTGTGTTAAGAATCATGTGTACTTCATTTCCATGCTTTAACTTGTCATGTTTGGGTGCTTTAACTATATTAAATCTTGCTCCAAAGTGGTGATCCTGATGTTAATGTGCTGCTGTTGCTGAAACTGTTAATTTGTTGCAACTTCGGGTGACGGTTGCGTCGCAACCGTTTATCGGAATTGAGTGATTCCAATTGCATATTGTTAAGCATCATCTCTACTTCAATTATATGTATTTCATTGTCATGATATGCTTGCTGGTCATATAGTTATTGAGCTCCCAAGTTGCTATGCTGCTGTTTTTTTACAGCCACCTCTGTTTTTCTCTAAGTCTGTAACGTTCCGATGCCATGTTGCAAGCTTAATATCTTTTGATCTATGATGCCTATTTTCATGCTTCTTTTTTTCCATGCCTTCCCTGTCATGTCGACTTTAGTTCCATATCATTTGTGTGCATGTTTGCATTCATTATCCTGTTTATGCATTGCTCTAAAGTGTGCTTCATGATGTTAGCAGATTGTGTCCGTTTGGAGTGTGCCTTATATGTAACTAGATTAGTTTTTCGTGTACTTTGTGTTTTTGCTATTGTTTGGTGTTGTTAACCAACGTAAAATATGGTTTAGGGCAGATCAGTACCAAATCCTTTAATTGTTGTGGGGAAAGTAGTGCTATGCATGTTTAGGGGTTGCCTCACTTAAAATGACTAGCATAGATAGTTTACTTTGTGCTTCACCTCTTGACATGTGTGCTATGCCATGCTTGCTTGAGTTTCCATGTTAATAACCGTTGGTTGCTCACCTATAGCTAAGAAACTTGAACCACCGTAAACGTGCAGTATTCGTCGTGTGTGACGAGTACTCCACCTAACCTGTTAGTAACCTCTCTCGACAGTAGGTGCGATGTCTCGTGTTACCTTCTAGTTGATGCTTGTTTGTGTTTGCCTCGTAGTAATAGATGCTTGCTCGTTGATTGCTTTCCAGTGTTTACCCTCTTGTGTGCTTCCGCGGGTACCTCTCTGAGACGATGCGAGCTTGCGATCAACTACACCTTCAGAACCCGACTTATCAACAGGCAAGGACTATACATTACTTATGATCCATTCTATTTCAACCAGCGGTTTGCATGCTAGTCTTGGTTAGGTTTGATGTTTGATCCTACCACATGTTTACAGCCTCTTTCAAACCAATACAGACATGTCCCCTCCCAGCAAACCTTGTACTGCTATGTTACTATTGCTCGTTGCTCAGCCCCTGCATAGTATGCATGCTTAGGATGCTACGATGTTACCCTGTTACTCCTTGGTTTTGGGATATCACATTATTATATTGTTGTGGATGATATGATTATTATAATGTTGACTATATTCGACGAAGGATGGAAGGTCTAGGCTATCCCGCCCCGATGCTTTGTTCCATTCGAGTCACCTAGGATCCGAGTTCCGAGTATTGGTTTTAAGACTGAGCGTGCCTAACCGCGTGTGGGATTTTATGGGGTCCCCTTTTCTTACCTACCTAGATTCAAGCATTTCTAGTGGTGGCCCAAGCTGATTTTACCTTTTGAAACCTTGTGTGTGCTAGTCGTACGCCAGTAGTTTTCCAACCAACCTGGACCAGTGAGGACATAGTTCCCATGCTGTCCCACCTTGTTCGGCTGAGGACGCGGTTTCCCATGTGTGATTAAAGGGCTATCCAATCTCGAGACAGACGGTAGAGACCAATTCGAGAGCGCGACCGGCTTTTGAGTTGGATGTCGACTCACCGGGGGCCACCCGGATTTGTTCGTTGTTAGTTAGAGGGACCTGTCGTTTCGGATCTCTTGGAACTAAATCATAAAATGGTTGCCTGTGATGGGTAGCAACTGAGAGAGATGGGCGTGCGTGCGGAGCCTTGTAATGGGCAGTTGGTACACCCCTGCAGGGTTAAATCTTTTCGAGAAGTCGTGTCCACGGTTATGGACGACTTGAGACCTACTCCGTGTTCATAGACAACAACAACTGAGATAATTTTAATATAACTTGATCAACATGTGTGTGCCTTGACTGCTTCTTCTTCGTCGGGATGCGAAGAGGAGGACAAGGATAGGATAGGTGTTATGATTGCGTAAGTAGTGGATAGCAAGACTTGTTGGAGGCCATTCTTCATCGAATGCTTGGCTTCTTATCTTACTCTCTAGATCGTTAGCCACTTCATAAATGCTAGTGCGGTAGCAACCTCACCACTTACCCCTTCCTTACCGTAAACTACTAGTTGTGCTAGAATGACGAGTGATGAAGTCCTTGCTGGGTAAGATGAACACGACAGTTGGATGCTGAGTACCTCTGTACTCATTTTACTACCCCAAAACTCTTTTCAGGGTTCTTGATCGACAACAGGTATGGTGACCGACGTTTCATGTGGAGGCTCGACGACGACTAGTTAGGCGGATCCCGACGGAGGGCCTGGACCCGTGTGGTTATGGGATCGATGTTTTTCTCTTTGCCAGTAGGCATTTGCTTGTAGTCTGTACCCAGACATGTATCTTCCGCTGTTGTATTGTATTAAGTCAGTTGTATGCCGATTGTATGAGATGTTTTATCCTTGTATCTTTAATGTTGTGATATCATGTTGGAAATCTGGGGCATATGGCTTTGTCATATGTCGCGGTGGGACCGATATGTGTTTCTTCCCCGGATCTGGGTGGAAACACCTAGATCTGGAACAGTACCGCATATCGGGCCTTACAACTTGGTATCAGAGCCTTACCGACCGTAGGATCCCTTCTCTGGCCGATGTCGAGTCTAGACAAAACTATTTTGTAGTTACTATGTTAGTTATCGGAGAGTAGGAATATTTTTACTCCTTACCCTTTCTCTGGTTAGGACAAGTGTCGTAAGTGTTTTATTCTTTTCTTACCCCTTTCAAACTTTAGGATCTCGAGAGTGTAGAGTTTCGAAATCGTTACAATGCTTTGCTTGGGAAGTATTGTCTCGATTCCGATCTCAGGTGGGAATTCTGGTAGTACCTTTAGCTTCTCCGATTTTGGGTATCATCTGGTTCGTCCATTGCCCTCCATCCTTTTTGCCCGGTGTTTTCACGACTTGTGTCAAAAAGCACTATCTCCTTTGATCCGGTTCTCGCTGTCGTTCTTCCTCTTGACACCCGATGGTTTCGTTCTTCCGACGTTGCCATCTCTCAACGGAAATTTATCTCGACCGAAGTTCAACGTCGACATGGAGCAGAGTCCCTTGTTGGTGGTGTTGAAGATCGTCGTCTCTCTTTTCTCTCCCCCCTCTCCCCCGGATCATCCAGGATCTCGGGACGAGATCCCTTGTTGGTGGTGTTGTATTGTAACAGCCCAGATTTCAGAAAAATTAAAATTTTTGTTTTCGGTGTGAATTGTTTGATTGTCTGATTTTTTTGCGGTGTCTGCATCCCCGACTTATCGATCGGCGATTATTTTTCCCCCTCTTATCTCGTATCGGACGGAGACCGACCCTTGCCACCCTGACACTCAACCTTTCGACACCGGGTTTCGCCCGATCACCGTCACGAAAACCGCACGAGACCAGCCGCAGCCAACGGAATGAAAACCCCGTTTAATAATTAGACGGGTTATTTTTATAGCTTGCAGGAAAGTGTTCTCGGAACGGTTCCAGTGCTAGGTGAACACCGTCGGCTCGACGTGCTGATCGCGCAGTTCGAAGTTTTACCCGAATCGGAGGTCTTGCAGACCCCCGGCGATCAGAAACATGAGCACCGCGCGCGCGACAGAAAAACCGGGGATGTTTTTGCAAACTGCCAGCCACCTGGGCTATATAAAGACCACCACACTCCCACCCCTTTCTAGGGTTTCCCTAAGCCAAAATTGCAGCCACCCCCTCCACTTTGCCCCAAAAATACCCCATTTTCGCAATTTAGCCATTTTTTCGTCCAACCTTAGCTCCCTGCGATCTAGACCGTCGGATCGGCCGATCCACGGCCCAGATCGGCCCTGGCCTCCCACCTCTTCTCTCTCCTCCAACCGCACCAGCGCACCGCCGCCTCTGGCCGAGCTCACCGCAGCTGCGCGCCACCGGCAGCCACCCCGGCGAGGCCACGCCCGCAGCCGGCCCCTTCTCCCTCTCCTTCTCTTCCTCTCCTCTTCCCCGTGCCTCACCGCTCCCCCTCTCTGTGTAGGTTGTGGCCGCGCCTCCGGACGCTCGCAGCCGCGCCGCCGGGCTCCATGGCAACGGGGCAGCCGAGCCCGAGCGCCGCCGCCTCCCAGACCTCGCCGCCCACCCGGATCCGGCGGGTCCCCACTCAACCGCCGCCGTCCAGGCCTCCCCTGACGCGCCTCCTCGCTGCTCGCCAGCAACGAGTCCACCGCCGCCGCCGCCTGCCTCGCCGGGATCGGGAGGTCCCGACCGGCCTCCTCCAACTGCCGCCGGATCTGGGCCGAGGC